>PVKB01001702.1:0-106552 GCA_004027205.1 Ctenodactylus gundi | reverse complement strand
CCCAGCGAGGCCATGCCCCAGCCCTTCCCCTCCTTAATCAGTCCAGACCCTCTCCACCATCTCAACCTCAGAACCTTGCCCCCTCCCTAACCAGTACCACCGCATCCCATTCCCATCTCTTCAGACCCCATCCACCATCTGGCTCACCTTTACAGCGGCAGACCTCCCCCCCAACTCTATAACCACCCGCTGGCTGCCTTGTAATGACTCACCTTCACCACTCAAGACCCCCTCCCCCACGCTAATGAACCCCAACTCCTTTGTTACCCTTTCCACCTGACCTCCTTCCCTAGCTGATCCACCTTTAAAGGTTTCAGACCTTTCTTCCATAACTAGGCCAGACCCCATCCTCACCTTCCTCATCCCTGACCTGCTCTGCCATCTGACTCACTGCCAACCCAGACCTCGCCACCACTCCTAAACCCGGGGGGTCTTCTCTCAGAAATCCTGGTGCTCACACCTTCCCCAAGGTGTCACTTGTTCCTTCTCACCCCCTTTCCAAATATCACCCCCTTCTGGAGGTCACATACCTCATCCCCCGGGGTCATCACAGTCACTGGCAGCCTTGCCCCTTATCTCCCTCTTTACTACCCTCACCCCCACCCCTTCCCCACTGTTTCTCTCCTCAGCTGGTGGCTGGGGGTCAGTTCCGGGTGGTCAAGGAGCCCCTTGGCTTCGTGAAAGTGCTGCAGTGGGTGAGTGTGGTCTGGGTCCTAGGGACAATCCATGGAGAGAGGGAGGGAGTGGATAGAGAGCAGAAGGGAAGGTGTGGTGGGGAGCAAAGAATGGGTGGGGGTGGAGGGAGGTGAGGGAGTTGGGCTCCAGGGTGAGGTCTCAGGGGTCAAAAGCCAGAGGAGAGGCTGTGTTGTTACATGGGGCTGAGGGTACCCCCGTTGTGAAGTGGCAGAATGTGACGTCCTCCCTCCTCTCTTGAAGTGAGGGAGGGGTGGGGAAGGTGGAGCTTGAAGCTGATTGCTGGAGATGAGATGCAAAGCCAGAGAAACCCAGAGACGGTAAAGGAGACAGAAAATGAGAGACAGGGACTGGTGGAGACAGAGGTGGAAATAGTGAGGGAAATGTACTAAGGTGAGAGAGAGAGCAGACGACCAAAGCAAAGGGAGAGAGAGATGCACACAGAACAGAGACACTGGAAGAGAAGCAGGAAAATGTGGTGGGGGAGACAGAAAGATGGAGAAATACTCAGAAAGAAAAAGGAGAAACCACCATACAGAGAAAAAGGCACAAAAAGTAGGCACGGAGCAAGAACTGGACAGAGATTTCATGAGAGGCAGCAGAGACAAGGGCAAATGGACCAGGAAGATACCAACATAGAAAGAAATACACACTCAGAGAGCAACAGAAAAAAGAGACATCTGAAGACTTGAGAGGCAGAGACAGAGAATCAAAGAGACATCTAAGAAAGACAAAGGCTCGTAGAGAAACAGACACACCAAGAGAAATAGACACAGTGAGACATAGAGAAAATAACAAGCCAACAGAGGGAGGGAGGTCAGCATGGAGATGTAGAGACAGAGAGCACAGGGACAGAGAAAGGAAGACACAGCCACACCCCTGTAATCAGCTTGTGCTTGGGCCCGATGAGCCCTGATTAGGGGATGGGGGTGGGGACATCTCCATCTGCTGCTGCCTGTGCTGGGTCCTGGATCTCTCCAGAGGAGGGCACCTCCCTCCCACATGCACAGAGGCTCGCTATGACCATCCCCATCCGTACTCCAAGGTCTTTGCCATCTTCGCCTTTGCCACATGCGGCAGCTACGACGGGAAGCTCCGGCTCAGCGTGGAGTGTGCCAACAAGACTGAGAGTAACCTCAACATTGAGGTTGAATTCGAGTACCCCTTCAGGTGTGCCCCAACCCTGGGATTCCCACAAACTTGGGGGAGGCAGGGGCGGATGGGGTCGGAATGGCCAATACCTCCTTCCCAGTGGCCCCTGCCCAGCTCCGCCCACCACCAGAGGCCACAACCACTGGGATTACTGCCCATGCACTGAGCACCTGCCGTGTACCGGGCACTGCTCTGGACATCTAGGACCATATGGTAAGCAAGACAGACATAGGCTGTCACTCTCTGACTCTGTTCTAGCAAAAGGAAAAGGTGGAACAAGCAATAAACAAGATTCGAACTGAGCCTGTAATCCCAGTACTCTGGGAAGCTGAGGCAGGAGGATCTCAAGTTCAAGCCCAGCCTGGGCAACTTAGTGACATAGCAAGACCCTGTTTTAAAAAATCAAAAGTAGAAAATGGGCTGGAGATGTATGTAGCTCAGTACAAAGTCTCTGTGTTGGATCCTCAGTACCAGGGGGGAAAAAATGATAGGACTGAGAATGTAGCCCAGTGGTAGAGTGCTTGCCTAACAACCACAAAGCCCAAAGTTTGACATTTTTCCTGTTTTGTCGACCTTGGGCTCTTGCATACAGTTTGTTCTCTCAGGAACCTAAAGTAAGTTGAGGAGAGAAGTCAACACGATGCAAGGAAAAAATAGGTTCAGACCGCAATTGCCATTCCCTTACCAGGTGTGTGACTTTAGGCAAGTTAATAGACTTCTCTGAGCCTGTTTCAACCTCTGTACATTTCATTCAGTAAACATTGCTTGAGCATCTATTATGTGCCAGCCCCACCACCACCCGGCCATACAGCAATGAACAAAACAGTGGGGGCCTGCCCTCTTGTGGTTATGGCAAAAATCAACATTTAAAAAAACAAACCTGGGATGCAGGTGGAGATCGCTGCTTCAGAGGAAAATGGAACACATAAAGAAGTTAAGGAATACTGTGAGGAAATGATACAATTTAATTACAAATAGGTAGATCCAGGAAGACCTCACTGAGAAGATGACAGGTAAGCAAGACTTGAAGGAGATGTGACAGTAAGATATGAAGATATCTAAGATCTATCTTCTGGCAAAGGGAACAGCCAGTGCAAAGATTCTAGGCTAGATTATGCTTGGCAAGTTATAGGAATAACCAAGAGGTAAGAGTATCAGAGTTTCGACTGCATACTGTGGCACAGGCCTGTAATCCTAGCACTCAAGGTGCTAAGGCAGGAGGATCACAAGTTTAAGGCCAGCCTGGACTACATAGCAAGACCCTATGTCAAAAAGAAAAAGTGCCTAGGTTGGTACAGTGGATGAATAATACGTAGCTCACCAGGTTGCTTTGAGCAATCAATGAAATGTGACTGGGTACATGACAGCTGCTCTGTGAATGGTTATTTCCTCTTCTTCCTGGGACCCTGTCAGAATATGGGGACCCATGTCAGTGGAGAAGAATGAAGGGGTTCTTAGGAGCTGGGCCATACCTGCCCACCTCTCTCTGCAGGCTGCACCAAGTGTACTTTGTTGCACCCACCTGCCAGGGGGGCACCACCGAGGTCTTCCTAGTTGGGGACTACTCCTCATCGGCTGAATTCTTTGTCACTGTGGCTGTGTTTGCCTTCCTCTACTCCATGGGGGCTCTGGCCACCTACATCTTCCTGCAGAACAAGTACCGAGAGAACAACAAAGGGCCCATGCTGGTGAGTCTCCACATACAATTGCATGCAAGGACAAGGGAACACAGGCCTCAGGGATGTGGCTCATTTGGGTCACAGGCCACACAAACTCCCAGACAGCTGCTGCTGCTGCTGTCTCTATGTGTCCATACCAGGCATCGGGGACCCAGAGTCATATACTCTCAGGGATACACTCAGACTGCACAGACTCTGACATGGACCCATGCCTATGAACTGCCGACTCTCCCACAACCACGTGGTCTAGATCAAAGGAAGGAGCACGTGAAGTCATGCATGTCATCCTGCCACAGAGACACTGATTCCCACACAGCTATACTCACATACCTTTATCTCAGACATAAAATGACATAAAATCCCACATGCAGATGAAATCAGAAAGATACACCACTTGCCACAGATTTGGAATCATCCCAGAGTTCTTCCTGCAATACCAGCACCCACATATCACAATTGCACTCCTACATCCTCTGTGTCACATACACCTTACACAGGCTCAAGCTGGAAGGGCCACCTTCAAGTGAAAATGCTGAGGGATGCGGAGCTGAAAAGGCAGGGGACAGTGGGAGGCCATTTCTGGAAGACCCCCTCCCAAGAAAACCTGTGACCCAAGGAGACCCCAGTATGAGGTAGCCAACTCACAGTGCCATCTTCCTCACCCTTGCCCACCCTAGGACTTCCTGGCTACTGCTGTGTTCGCTTTCATGTGGCTAGTTAGTTCATCTGCCTGGGCCAAGGGACTGTCAGATGTGAAGATGGCCACAGACCCACAGAACATCATCAAGGAGATGGCTGTCTGCCGCCAGACAGGGAACACATGCAAGGAGCTAAGGGACCCTGTGACCTCAGGGCTCAACACCTCAGTGGTAAGCTCTTGAAAGCTGGCTGGGCTTGCTGGAGGAGGAAGGATGGGAAACTTAGGTTTTCATGGGGAGTAGTGGGCAGACACATGAATTTCAGGAGGCTGAAGCAGGAAAATCACAAATTCGAGGCCAGCCTGAGCAACTTAGTGAGATTCTGTCTCACAATAAAAAAGAATGTAGAAAGATGGACTTTTTGAAAAGGGAAAGGGGATGTGTGGGGGGTGAAGGGAAATAAAAATGATCAAGAAGCAGTACATAAATGCACCAACTTCTCAAGTTGATTTTTATTATCTATCACAAACACATGCTAATAAAAGAACTTTTAAAAGACTAATAGATAGAGTGAAATAAATCAAAATTTAAAAATAAAACAAAAGGTCCTGGGGAGCCGGGCCGATAGCACAGTCCTATAATCACAGCACTCAGGCAAGCTGAGGCAGGAGGATCAAAAGTTCAGGCCCATCCTAGGCAACTTAGCAACTTAAAGAGACCCTATCTGAAATAATAAAAAGAGCTGAAAAAGGTACTTGGATGTGCTTCAGTGGGAAAGTGTAGCATAATTTGATGTCTAGCACCACAAACACCAGCGGGGCTTTGTGCCTGTAGTCCCAGACCCCATTTCAAAACAAATAATAAAAATAAGCACATGCATGTAGTCCCAGCTATTTGTGGGGCTGGAGGATTCTAACTTCAAGCCCAGCCTGGGCAATTTAGCAACTTGGTATCAAGCCTCAAAATCAAAACTAAAAAAAATGAGTGGAGATGTAGCTCAGTGCGAAGTCCCTGGTGTAGATCCCCAATACCACAAAAAAAGTTCCATTTATTTAAGACCATCTGTCTTTTTTTTTTTTTTTTTTTTTTTTTTTTTTTTTTTTTTTTTTTTTTTTGAGGCAGAGTCTCACTGTGTAGTCCAGGCTGGTTCTGAACTCACTACATAGCCCAGGATGGCCTCGAACTAACAGCAATCCTCCTGCCTCAGCCTCCCAGGTGCTGGGGTTATAGGCGTGCAACATCACACCTGGCTTATGTGATGCTGGGGAATCAAACCCAGGGCCTTGCACTTAACTCTGCAAGTACTCTAACCACTGGAATATCCCCCTATCCCCTAAGACCATTTTTTTTTTATTTTATTGAGGTAAAAAAATTCACGACATAAAATTTGACATTTTTTTGTTGTTGTTAATACATGAATTCCAGTTCTGTAACACATTAGAACCATGGGGTTTGGAGAATCAGTGAGCATCTATGTCCACCCCTTTTTCAGAGGTTCATCCTTTCCTGTCTGAACACTGCCCTCTTTCTTTTTATGTTATTATTTTTGTGCATTTCATAAAAGGAACACCCATCTATAGTCAGTCATTTGTGCTTAAGACCGTATTTTTATTTATGTTCATTTACACAAGTATTTGTAGATACATGTGTATATGTGCATCCATTAGCAGTTTGTCTATACTTAATAACAATGTATGCTTATATTTTACAATGTATTACAAATTTAAATTTACTATAAACATGCATACATGATATGTATATGTACAAATATATAAATACATGTGTATCTAATATTGATACTGTTACTCAACATTCCCAGGAATTTGAATTGACACACATCCCACTAACAAGGCGATTTTTTTCTGCACACTGACGTTCACAGGCTGAAACTCGGATCCCCCTAACCCTCCGGTGCCGGTGGATTCCTGCCCTGCGGGTCCTATCCCGTGCGCGTAGCTCTGTTGTCTCCCAGAGCGGTTAAGGCAAAGGGCGGAATCCAACAGCCGGGACTTTGTCTCCCTGCAGGTGTTTGGCTTCCTGAACCTTGTTCTCTGGGTCGGCAATTTATGGTTCGTGTTCAAGGAAACAGGCTGGGCTGCCCCGTTCCTGCGCGCACCTCCTGGCGCCCCCGAGAAGCAACCGGCACCCGGGGACGCCTACGGCGATGCGGGCTACGGGCAGGGACCTGGCGGGTATGGACCCCAGGATTCCTACGGGCCCCAGGGCGGCTATCAGCCCGATTACGGGCAGCCAGCAGGGAGCAGTGGCGGTGGCTACGGGCCCCAAGGCGACTATGGGCAGCAAGGATATGGCCCGCAGGGTGCACCCACCTCCTTCTCCAATCAGATGTAATCTGGTGAGTGATGGGCGGGTCAGTGAACCAGTTTGGCCAAGGAGGGTGCTTGAAGGGAGATGGGTGGGTCAGTGAGCCAATGAGAGTCAGGAGTGGATGTTACGAAGGATGTTTGCCGAAGATTGAAGGAGCCAATGGAAAGGTAGAGTTACTCGCTAAAAGCAAAACCTAGCCAACAAATGGTCAAAAGAGTGACGCTTGGAGATGGGCAGAATGAGGAGCCAACGGGAAGGTGGTGGAGGGAGCTCTGCGAAGGAAGAGGAGAAATTAAGGGGGCACTGGAGGTGCGGCTGGGAAGAGGAGGTAAGCTCTTGCCTAACAAGCCCAAGGTCCGGGGTTCGATTACCCAGCACCACATAAACCAGGCGTTGTGGCGCACGCCTGTAATCCCAGCACTCA
Source organism: Ctenodactylus gundi (assembly GCA_004027205.1). Taxonomy (NCBI): domain Eukaryota; kingdom Metazoa; phylum Chordata; class Mammalia; order Rodentia; family Ctenodactylidae; genus Ctenodactylus; species Ctenodactylus gundi. The sequence continues at coordinate 99,638 of PVKB01001702.1, read as the reverse complement.
GGAGGCTGAGGCAGAAGGATTGCCGTGAGTTCGAGGCCAGCCTGGGCTCCATAGTGAGTTCAGGACCAGACTGGGCTACAAGGGAAACCTTGCCTCCCCTCCTCACCCCCGCAAAAAAAGTGATTGATAAGCCAATAGTGTTGAAGCTCAGATGAGCTTATCAATGCAGGAGGAGGTAGTAGATCTGCTACCCCTCTCCAATCTTGAAGCGAAGGAGGGAATAATTACAAAGAAAGAAAAGGGGCAGGACAGGGATCTTGGAAAGGTTCTCTGGCCTCCTTGCTGGGCCTTAAAGGTGAAGTGTCCTGCAATACTAGCACTCGGGAAGGCTGAGACAGGAGGCTATGAAGTTGGAGTCTTGCAGGGGCAGTTTAGCCAGACTCAAAAAAGGTGTCTCATAAAGGTGGGGTGGCCGGGGATGTACCTCAGTGGAAGGCCGTGGGTTCAATCCCAGGTACTGCCAAAAATTTCACAAAAAAAAAAAAAGGTGAGATTTCCCTCAGCTAGGAGGGGGTAAAATGGAGAGAAAAGGCAGAGGAACAAGGAAGGGGTGAGGCAGGGCGGTAGCAACATGTGAGTGGAAGCAGAGCTGGCACTGGGTCAGCCAGGATGAAAAGGGTAGGGAATTTACTCAAGCACTCCATATATAATCAAAGGATCCTGTGGCAGTATCTTCAAATTTGGCCATAGCCTTTCCAGTTCTCATTGTCATCTCCCCCAGACTTCTTCACAAGTGTCAACCCCTCATTCCCTGTTCACAACCTGCTTGAGAGATTCTGTTTAATCCTACATTAGGCCATGCACAGAAGTCCACAGTGGGACTTGGGGCATACCTCAGTGGTTAGAGCACTTGCCAGTCATGCCAAAGCCTTAGGTTGATTTCCCATCACCACGTAAAAATTAGCCAGGTATGGTGGCACGTGCCTGTAAATCCCAGCACTGGGAGGCTGAGGTAAGAGGATTGCCATTGTGAGTTTGAGGCCAGCCTGGGCTGCATAATTATTTCAGGACCAGCCTGGACTACAGATTGAGATCTGTATCCAAAAAAAAAAAAAAGAAAAAAAAAAAACCTTCCCAGTGGCTCCATCACAGTTTTACCCAAAGCAAGTCTTGCCAGGCATGGTGGCATACATCTGTAATCTGAGGCTGAGGCACAAAGATTGCTAGTTCAAGCCAAGTGTAGGCAACTTAGCAATTTAGGGAGAACCTTTCTCAAATGAAAAAAAAAAAAAGGTCGATGTAGTTCAGTGCAAAGGCCCTGGGTTCAAGTCCTAGTGCTGCAAAAAAATAAATAAAAATAAAAGCAGAATTCTTCAGTCTAGTTACAAGGACCTACACTTTCAGTATCACCTCACTTTCCTGATCCCATCCACTACCATTCTCCCTGCTTAGTTGGAGACAAACTAACTGAGGGTGCCAAATATGGCTGGACTTAAGGGTCTTTGAATTTGTTTTCCCTCTGAAATGTCACACTCAAATGCATTGATGTCTTTATTGACCAGCTTTCATTCTTGGGTCACTTGCTCAGTAAGGACTGACTTATATAAAACAAATCTCCTTTGTCATCTCTCTCATTGTACCTTGTTCTTTTCTTTATATGGTCACATTTATATATTTATTCACCATGTCTTCCATTAGACTAGGAAGTGTGAGTATGAGCATGCTGGACACACATTACTAGAGGACTCTTAATGGTTTTTGTTGTTGTTGTTGTTTGTTTGTTTGTTTGTTTGTTTGTTTGAGACACAGTCTTGCTCTGATGTCCATGCTGGTCCTGAACTCATTATGTAGCCCAGGCTGGCCTTAGACTCACAGTAATCCTCCTGCCTCAGCCTCCTAGGTGCCGGGGTTATAGGCATGTGCCACCATACCTGGTTTATGTGGTGCTGGGGAATCAAACCCAGAGCCTTGTACTTGCTAGGCAAGCACTTTAATTGCTGAGCTAGGACCCCCAGACCCAGAGGATTCTTAATGTTGAGAAACATGTCATTGATAAATAATAGAAACAGTGTATCATGAGATATTTTAATCTTCTCTGTTCAGAATTATTACATGACTTATACCTAATCCAGAGACAGAACCGTAGTGCTTACAGGGTAGTTCACAAGGCCCTTCGTGGACCCATTCTTGACCTTTCTGACATTACCTACGACTCTACCCCTTGCTCACTCCACTTTGTTTAGCTCTTTTATTATTAACCTTACACATATATTGAGATAATTCACTTATCCATGATGTTCACTGTGTAAAGTCTTCTCCTGCTACAATGTAAGCCCCAGGAAAGCAGGGAGCTTAGTTTTCTTCAGTATAGTTTCTTACTGATAGCTAAACAGTACCTGTTAGTGGGCTTTTTCGGGGGGGGGGGGGCTGGTAATTGCTTTGGTATCTAACCCAGTTGAGTCAAGGTCAAGAAATAGCTTCCCAGTGAGGACAGGAGGCATGAAGCTGACTCTGGGGCCATGAGTGAAGGAACAAAAAAAGGGTATGCTGGGCAGAAGGTAAAACCGGGGTAAAAACCCAGCAGCCCCTCGCCAAGGGTACCCCCTGCATCTGGACCCTTTCTCCTTTGTGTCTTTTGTCTCTACAGGTCAGTGCAGCCTGGGAGGACCACATGGGTGGGCAAGAGCTCAGAAGAAGGCCTGCCCCCCTTCCTACCCTGATCCCCTAGGTCTCCACCCCTCATGCCAGGAGACCCTGTCTTTGCTGTTTATATATATATATATTATATATAAATATCTATTTATCTGTCTGAGCCCTACCCTCACCCACCTCTCTTGTGCAGTAGGAGCCCAGACTCTAGTGGGCTCCTCCCTTACCCCTGCCCCTTCCCTTTTATCCCTCAGCCCCTCTCTGTTCCCCAGCCCTGTCGCCTGAAGTTAGGGTGCTCTGAAGGGGGACGGAGAGAGGATAGATCTCGGCTGTGCAGGGAGGTCAGGTGTGACTTCAGACTCTCCCCTCTCCCCTCTCCTCCTTTTAACTCTGGCCTTGATTGTTCTAGCAATGCCTGAACAATGCCTGAAATTCAACCCATAGGATAGGAGAAAGGCAGAGATGGGGAGGTGGGATTAGGGTAGATAAGGACAATTTAGGACTCAAAGTGGTCTTGGAGGGGAGCTCAGGAGTGGAGGGGGACTGGGTTCCAGATGTACTGGATCTGGAGTCTAAAGGAAAGAGGTGCCTAGAGCATTCTAAGGTGGAGCTTGGGAGGGGCTGCAGGTGTGGCTGTACAAGGGGGAAGTGTGGCATTGAGTGGAATCCAAAATGGGTGGGTCTTGGATTGGAACCAGAGTTTCTGTAGAAGGAGTGTGGCTTGGAACAGTCAGGAGTCTCAAATAGATTCTAAAGGGGATAGATCTTGAGCAAGAAAGAAGTGGGGTTCAGGAAACGGATAAGTTTGAGATGAGGTCCTGGCCAGTATCCAGATGGGGCAGAGCTCAAAGTAGGGTGTGCATGCTTGATTCAGGAGGAGCAGCCCTCCCCCACCCCCACGCCCCACCCCCCCCCTCGAATGAGCAGTGGAGATAATATGTTTCAAGGTGAGGGAAATCAAACAGTAGATGGAGTAAGTGGGCTTGGTTAGGACCTGCAGGATGAACTTTGTTAAGGGTAGGGAGAAGTGCCCCTGGCCAAGGCTGGGGACTGAGGTGGCCTACAAAGAGCTGAGTGCTGTGGCTTGTAAGGTGAGGGGTGGGATCCAGGCAGGGTCATATTCCACATATTTGCTCATCCCCTTGAGCAGACAGCTAGGCAGTCAGGACAGAGCTCATGGATCTGTGGGGCTGGCCCACCTCTCTTCCCCTCGCCTACCCCCTCCCTGTTTCCACACCTCCACCGTCCAGCAGTGGTTGGAGGCCCGGTCTGGAGCTACTACCCTGTACCTTCTGCTGTGTCTGTGATGTCGGTAGTGCCTGTGATAGTGTGTTGCCATTTTGTCTGGCCGTGGCCCTTACTTTTCTCCTCCAGACTCCCTTCTTCCCACATTCTTTGGTATTGTTTGAAGATCCCCTCCCCGAGGAAGAACAAATATGAGTAATTCTCCCTAAATAAACTCCTCATCCACCTAGTCCACCCGGCTCTGATTTCTCAGTGTGTCTTCTTTTCTGAGGAAAATTGGTGGGGGAGAAGAAGTTCCCATCTGGGCCTGCTGATCGCCATCCAGGTCACCACCTTGTTCTCTGAGAAGCCTTGCCTGCCTATCATTCTCAGTCACACGCTGAGTAGCCCTGCCTGGGTCCCATATTGTAGCCATGGAATGTCCAACCTTTTTAGGGTTTGAGTCTCATTCTGGTCCCTTAGTCATAACCCATCCCAGCTCCTGTGGAGCCCTCTCCTCAGACCCCCAAGAGATCTGACTGGGGAAATGCATCGGGAAGGCCTCACCCAACCCAACCTACCCGTCTTGGCGTCTTGTCTTTTCCTAGCCTCTGCCCAAGCTAGAGAACCACAAGACTGGCTGGATTTGAGGCGGAGCGCTGGCACGACTCCTTAACTAATTTGTTCATTCTTCTTCCTCATGCTCTTCCTGGGAATATGAAGGGCGGAAAGTGACAGGGATGTGTGTAATGGAGTGGCGCCCACAATGAAAGGCCAGGCTGACTGCCGCCGCCTCTGTGCCTAATTAGAGACCCCAGGGCTGGCGCCCAAGTTCTGAGTTCTGACTCCTGGCTGGGGCTGCTCCTTCCAGCCCCGGGGCCCGAGTGAAGCCTGAGTGCAAGGAAGGCTCCCAGCTCCAGAACCAAGGGAGAAAAGTGGGGTGGCAGAGGGAAGGCTTTAAGACCAGCACCTCTGGACTCGGGGCCACAATAGTGGGCCTGTTGTGATGGGGAGGAAGCCAAGAAGGAGGGCCTCTGAGCCTGGCCAATGACTTTAGCCCCCTCCATAGAAATCTCAAATAATCCTGGCTCTGACGTGGAATTAATGCGGGCCTAGCTGTCTGGAAAGAGCTATGGAGCACCAGCTGTTGCTGAGAGTGAAGCTGGGGACCATTCTGCAACATTTGGGGAAAAAAAATGAGTATCTCACCAGTGGGGAGGGCCCAGAAGTGGCCTTAACAGTTAACTTGCCCCAAGAAAGCATCCAACATCATTAAATACAAAACGTCAGTTTGCCACTTCCAAGCCCCCCCCACCGCCTCTCCCTCTCCCTCTCCCTCTCCCTCTCCCTCTCCCCCCCCCTCTCTCTCACACACACACACACATACACACACACACACACACAGCCCTCCACCACAGCCTTGAAGCCCTGGAATCTACGTAGCACACTGGGGTTCTGGAGGTCGTGCCTCCGGACACCCAGCTCTGGCCAGGACGGAAGAGGGCTGGGGCTTTCCTGCGGGGCTCCCAGGCTGCCAACAGCTCATCTTTAAGAAGGGGTGCCTCCGAGACAGGACAAGCCAGGGGGCGGGCTCTACGGGATGTGCTCCTCCCACGAGGGTGTCGGGTTTACGGAAAAGAGCTCCCAGGCCCGACGCGCTGTGGCCTGGCGGCCGTGTACATTCGACTAACCTGGCCCAACTTCACCCTGTCCGGACGTGTCATGTTCGCCCGTGGGTCCCGGAGGCGCCGCTCCGGGCGTGTGGTGAGCGGGACTCGGGGCAGGGAGGAGGAGTCAGGGGTAAACTGAGGCCCAGGCGAGGGATCAGACCACAATGATAGCGAGCAGGAGCCCCCAGATATGTCTGGGAGTCCTCATCCTGAGTTTTCCCAGACCTGGGTGCTGAAGCTGCTGAAAAGGTAGATATGGTGCCCCAGGCTCTCTAATCACTGCCTGGGACCTGGTGTGCTCCCCGTTCATGTGAGTTATGGGAGGGGACTCTGAGGACCAAATGATTGATCTCTTATTCTCGAGTTGAGCAAGGTCTGTGTTTCTGAGGGAAGCCACCTCCATACCTAATTAGGGGAGCATAGTCTGAGAGATGGGGTCCTGTACTTACGGGGAACCCCAACAAGTTGAAGGACTGGGATTTGGGGTCACAGGGCTTCTAAACTTCCATTTGAACATGGAAACTTTTGACTTCCTAGATAGGAGAGTCTCTTTGAAGGAAGTCTCTAGTTAGGAAAAGCCAGCTCTGGACTTAGTGGTCCAGCAGAGTGAATCATCTTAGAACCTGAGGAGTAAAAGTCCAATGCTTCTTGGGGTGGAAGTTTCTGAATGGAATAGGGGCTTCCTGAAGTCCCGGGGGAAGGTCCCACAGTTCTTTAGATATGAGGGAATGAAGCCAACATTTGGGGAAGGCCTTCTTGAGCTTCTAAAGTGAGAGGAAGGCTTGATCCCAAGGAAGGCTGGGATCTCAGAGTCCTATTTTGTGGAATCAGAGTGCCACTGGCCTCCTAGGTGGAGCCAGGGCCAGGATGAGGCCTGGGAGGAAATATCCAGATTAGGGACTCTGCTCTGGCAGTGTACTCTGATTCTGGAGGAATTGATTGAAGCCAGGTGGAATCCGAGGCTGGTGAGAGGTGGCCTAGGCTTGGGAGGTGGGAGAGGAGGCAAGGCCAGCCCAGAGGGGGGAATTCCCTGAAAGGGGGACTTACAGGGAGGTGGCCTTAGCTGCCTTGCCTCTGGATCAGTTGTGTCTTCCTCCCCCACGCTGCAGGCGCAGTCCCAGCCTGCCCAGCACTGCCCTGGTGGGACAAGCCCCAGCCTGCGGTTACGGGCCTGGGAGTGGAGGGGCGGGCGTTGACTTCTCCCTCCCTGCTCTGGGGCCTTGCCCTGCTCTGCGTCCTCTCCTACCCATTACAGCCTCCAGAGGCAGAAGACCCAGACCGGGGCCAGCCTTGCAATTCCTGTAGGGAGCAGTGCCCGGGCTTCTTGTTGCACGGCTGGAGGTAAGTGACTTCCCAAGGCCTAGCCTTTGCCAGAGCCCCGCCCTCAAGGGAAACTCCTGGAGACATAAGCCAGGACTCTCAGTTTGGACTCCTCCCATTCTCCCATTGAAAGACCTTTCTAGAAAAAAAGAGCCCCACGCTGGAAGTGATCATTTCCTAGAGTCGGGTTCCAGAGAGAGCTCCATTCACTAAACAGCCCCACCCCAAAAAAAGTCCTCCTCAAGCCTGATTCCCATCCCTGGGAAAACCCTCCTTCTCTGGCCCCAACAACGCCCACGTGCACCCTCCCCCTTATTATTTAATAGGCTCAGAACTCTTGTCTGATCTTATTGAAGCCCTGAACCCAGTCTCATAAAATACCGCAGAGAGAGAGCCTGCAACCCAGTAGGGACAGTCTCTTTTTCTCTACACACACACACACACAGTTCACACCCGCATGCACACAAACACACACACATAGTTCAGAGTCTCTTCACAGGCAGAGCCCCTCCTCCAGGGAGAATTCCCCCCCAAAGCAGGAAGACTTTCCAGAAGGGAAGCTACTAGATGTACAACTCCATTCTCAGTACTAGAGTCCCATTCCTCTCAGGGCTGCTTCCCAAAGAGCCTGACCCAAGTCTTACAGCTAGAAAGTTAGAAGATGGCCTCGAGACTCCACAGCCCTACTTCTTCATATCTTGCATCCAGGCTCATAGCCACACCCCCAGTTCCATCAGCTGGGGTCTTATAACCCTGCCAGGAGCCCCTTACAGCCAGAGTTTGGCTGTTAGCCACACTTCCTGTCAGCCCCATCTCCAGAGTCAGAGTCCTGTCCCAACTCAAAGCTCTTTGGTAGTAATCTGTATGTCCCACCCTTCAACTGGTCTTGGTTTGCTGAGGGATTCAGGTGGGTCCACATGGGCAATGCCTCAGTAATTTACCTTCCTTCTTGGCCCTTGAAGAAAGATCTGCCAGCACTGCAAATGCCCGCGGGAGGAGCATGCAGTACACTCCGTGCCTGTGGACCTAGAGCGCATTATGTGCCGGCTAATCTCAGACTTCCAACGCCACTCCATCTCTGACGACGACTCAGGCTGTGCATCGGAGGAGTATGCCTGGGTACCCCCAGGCCTTAAGCCCGAACAGGTGACCAAAGGCTAGCCACCCACTGTCATTCTCTAGGGGGCACACAAACATGGAGGCACAATACATACATGCATGCATGCATGCATGCATGCATGCATGCATAAATACATACCTAAGGTAGAAATCTGTTTTTGGATCAATTCTAGAGTGTATGCTCAGATTTTCTGTGTCCTTCTGACCCTTCTGCAGTCAAGGAGTGGTTATAGTCCCTTCCACCTCACAAAGAGCCCTGAGTGATCAATGGACCAATTCCTCAGGGACAGTTCATCCCAGTCCTACCACAGCTCAGGGTTTATCCAGCATTTCATTCACCATATAATTATTGATTCATTCATTCAGTAAATAGTTACTGAGCATTTTCTGCATGCCAAACAACTGTTTTAGGCACTGAGGACATAGCAGCAAACAAAATGAAATAGCTACATGCCGGCTTGGTTCCAGAAAAGAGTAACAAAATAGAAACAAACCTGTAGATATACAGTCAGCCAGGCCTACTGGTACTGGCATATAATCCCATCACGTTGGGAGGCTGAGGCATGAGGATTGCACATTTGAGCCCAGTCTGGGCAACCTAGTGACTCAGCAAGGCCCTATCTCAAGTTTAAAAAAAAAATGGGCCTGGTATATACCTCAGTGTAAAGGCATTGGGCTCATTTCCCCAGTACCCCGTGAAAAAAAATACAGTCATTTTTTATATTCTCTGGAGAATTATTTTCAAGACCTCCCCACAGATTCCCAAATTCATGCATACTTAAGCCCTTATATAAAATGCTGTAATATTTCCATATAACCTCCTCCCATATGCTTTGGGTTTTTTCCTGTTTTTTAGCTTTTTGTTTGTTTGTTTCGTTTTGAGGTAGAGTCTCACAGTTGGTTGAATCTGCAGGTGTGGAACTTGTGGATAGAGAAGGCTAACTGTATGTCAGGTGATATAGGAGTTGTAGTACAAAATAGCAGAATTAGGCTTTCAACTAGTAAGCCCAAGGCCTTGGATTTCATTCCGTACCATCACATAGGCAAGGCATGGTGACACATACTTGGAATCCTGGCACTGCAGGGGCTGATGCAAGAGGATTGCTCAGTGTTTGAGGCCAGCCTGGGCTACACAGTGAGTTCAGGACCAGCCTAAACTACAGAGTAGGACCCTGTCTCAGAAAAAAAGAAAGAGAAAGAAAGAAAGAAGAGAAAGAAAGAAAAGAGGGAAGGGAGGAAGAGAGACAGAGGCTGGAATTACAGAGTGCCTCTGTGAGAGGGCTCTGCCTGAGCCACCCTGGGAGAGTAGAAGTGAACCTTGTGAACATCTACAGTTAGAGCAATCCAGGCAAAAGGAACAGCAATGCCAGGGCCTGGACACAGGAGTGTTTTTCTCAGGGATGTGTGAGAAACAGCAAGGAGACCAGTGTTCCTACAACAATGTGAATGAGAGGGAGAGCAGTTGGAGATGAGGTCAGAGGGATGGCAGAGTCCTGGAGAGGACTTGGACAAAGCATAAGGGGGAAGTCACAAGAGGGATGTTAACAAAGCAAGGATTTGTCTTATGATTTAACAGGATGTCTGGCTGCTATAACAGCCTGCAGGAGTAAGGGAGGAAGCAAGGAAAAGAGTGACAGGTGATGGTGCTGGCAGTGGAAGTAGTCAGTCCAAACTTTTCATCTTTTTAAATATATGTATTCCATCCATTTCCCCTTCTCACCCCCTCAACTCCCACAATTCCTCTTAACCTCTCAACAAAGTCTATCCTCTTACTTTTTTCCATTTCTCTTCTACTTTTTTGTGGTTTGGTTTTCACATATTAGAGAAACCATATGATACTTAACATTCTGTGTCTGATTCATTTTGCTAAGCATAATGGTCTCAAAGCGCATCTATTTTTCTGCAAATGACTGAAATTTATCTTTCTTTATGGTTGAGTAGTGCTTCACTGTGCAAAATTACTATTCTTTGTCCATTCATATGTGGCTGGACATATTGCCATCTTCAAAGATTTGGCTATTATAAATTGCACTCCACTAAACATGGGTATGCATATATCACTCTTGTATGATGACTTAAATCCTTTTGGAAAGATTCTCCAAAAGAGGTAGAGCAGGTCAAGTGGGATGCCAATTTTTAGTTTTTTGAGGAATCTTCGTACTGCTTTCCATAGTGGTTGTACCACTTGATATTCCCACCAGCCATGTAGGAGGGTTCCTGTTCCTCACCAGCACCCTCACCAGCATTTGTTATTTTTGTTATTAATATCAGCCATTCTTATTAACATTAGATAAAACCTCAGTGTCGTTTTAATTTGCATTTCTCTCGTGGCTAAAGGTGTTGAACATCATTTCCTGTATTTATTGGCCACTTGGACTTCTTCAGAGAACTGTTTATTCATTTCAGATTCCACCCCCCCCACCCCCCCACCGCCTTTTTTTGATTGGGTCCTTTATTTTGGATGGTCTAATTTTTTCAGTTCTGTGTATATTCTTGATAATAGTGCTCTGTCTGAGGAGTACCTGGCAAAGATTTTTTCCCCATTTTGTGGGTGCTCTCTTCACTCTGTTGATTGTTTCTTTGCTGTTCAGAAGCTTTTTAATGTTGTATGGTTCCATTTGCGCTTTGGGTATTTTATTAAGAAAGTCCTTGCCTACACCCATGTCTTCAAGGGTTTTGCCTACTTCCAACAAGTTCAGTGTTTCCATTTTAATGTCTAAGTTTTGATCCATTTTTATTTGATTTTGGTGCGTGGTGAAAGTTGTGGGTCTAGTTTCAATCTTCTGCATGTGTTTAGCCATTTTTCCCATTAATATGTGTTAAAGAGGCTGTCTTTACTCCGGTGTGATTTTTTTGGCCCCTTTTCAAAGACTACATGGCTGAAGGAACACGGGAATGTCTCTGCATCCTATTCCATTGATCCACCTGTCTGTTTTTGTGCCAATAGCATGTCATTTGTTATCACTGCTCCTCTGTAATATAATTTGATATCAGATATCATGATGCCTCCTGCTTTGGTTTTGTTGCCTAGGATCATTTTGGCTATTCTGGATCTCCTGTAGTACCATATAAATTTTCAGATTTTTTTTTTTCTAGTTCTGTGAAAAATGCTGTTGTTATCTTGATCAGGATTGCATTGAATCTGTATACCAGTTTAGGGTAGTATGATCATTTTGACAAAGTTGGTTCTGCCTATCCAGGAACAGGGGATGTCCTTCCATATACTAAAATTCTCTTCTTCAGTTTATTTTTTCAGGGTACTATAATTTTCAGTATAGAGGTCCTTCACTTGCTTTGTTAGGTTGATGCCTAGGTGTTTAATTTACTTTAAGGTGACTGTGAATGGGGTTGTTATTCTGATCTCTTTCTCTTTATTTTCATTGTTGCTGTAGAGTAAAACTACTGATTTTTGTGTATTGATTATATATCCTGCAACTTAGCTAAACTTGTTTATTAGGTCTAATAGTGTTCTGGTAGCATGTTTGAGGTCCTCTACGTAAAGAATCATGTCATCTGCAAATAAGGATACTTTGACTTCTTCTTTTCCTACATACATTCCATTTATACCAGTCTCTTGTCTGATCACTCCAGCTAAGGTTTTGAGCACTCTGTTAAATAGAAGTGGTGAGACTGGACACCCTTTTCTTGTTCCTGATTTGAGGGGAAATGCTTTCCATTTTTCCCAATTTAGGATGATATTGGCTACATGTAGGATTGTCATAAATTGCTTTGAGGTAGTGTGCTTCTATACATATTTTCATCAAAGGTTTGATCAGAAAGTGATGTTATATTTTGTCAAAGGCTTTTTCTGCATGAATTGAGATGATCATGTGGTTTTTGTTCCTGCTTTGGTTAATGTGGTATGTTACATGAATTGATTCGCATATGTTAAACCAGCCTTGCATCCTTGGGATGAAGCCAATTTGATCGTGGTGTATGATCTTTTTACTAATGTGCTATACTCTATTCGCAAGTATCTTGTTGAGTATTTTTGCCTCCATATTCATTAAGGAAATTGGCCTGTAGTTTTCTTTCTTTGTTGGGTCTTTATCTGGTTTGGGGATCAAGATAATACCTGCTTCCAGGAAGGAGTTGGGCAGTGTTCCCTCTCTTTCAATTTCATGGTAGAGTTTAAGGAGCATTGGCACTAACTCTTAACCAAAGTTTTGATATAATTCTGCAATGAATCCATCAGGTCCTGAGCCTTTCTTATTTTTTTCCCCGCATTTTATTCATATGTGTAAGCACAAAATGTAAGTTTTACAATGAAGTTGAGCATTTTGTGCACCTACCTATCTTGTCTAGGTGACAAGCACTTTCCCACTGTCCTTTTGTCCCGCCCCACACCCAACCCTCCTTCCCTCCCCGCCCTACCCCCCTGTTTCACTTTGTTTTTCATTTTAAGTTCCATAAGAGTTGTGATCTGGGACTCTCATATCAGAGAGACCATTCGATGTTTCACCTTCTGCTTCTGACTCACTTCACTAAGCATGATGTTCTCAAGTTTCTTCCATTTACCTGCAAAAGCCTCCACGCTGTTGGACTTTTTAGATGTATAGTATTCCATTGTGTATAAATACCACAGTTTGTGTATCCATTGGCCTGTTGATGGGTATTTTGGTGACTTCCATATTTTAGCTATTATTAGTTGTGCTGCTATGAACATGGGTATGCATATATCTTTGTTATGTGTTGTTTCGACCTGTTTTGGATGTATTCCCAGGAGGGGTGTCGCTGGATCAAAGGGGTTATTTATTTCTAGTCTTTTGAGAGCTATCCATACTGCTTTCCAAAGTGGTTGTACGAATTTACATTCCCACCAGCAGTGCAGGAGGGTTCCTTTCTCTCCACAGCAGCGCCAGCACTGATTGCTATTTGACTTGTTGACATAGGCCATTCTCTCTGGAGTGAAATGGTATCTTAGCATTGTTTTGATTTGCATTTCTCTTATGGCTAGAGATGTTGAACATCTTTTCATGTATCTATTGGCCATTTGTACTTCGTGAGTGAACTCCTCTTCATTTCATTTGCCCACTTTTCAATAGGATCCTTTATTTTGGTAGGCTTACTTTTCTTCAGCTCCCTGTGTATTCTAGTTATGAGCTTCCTATCTGAGATGTTGGTGGTGAATATTTTTTCCCAGTCTGTTGGTTCTCTTTTTACAATGTTGATAGTTTCCTTTGCTGTGCAGAAACGTTTTGATTGGACAAGATCCAATTTGTTAATAATGGGGATAATTGTTTTTGATCTTGGTGTCTTGTCAAGGAAGTCTTTGCCTACTCCTATGTCTTTTAGATATTTGCCAATTTGTCCTCTAGGAGGTTCAGTGTTTTGCTTTTAATGTCTAGGTCTTTGATCCACTTTGATTTGATTTGGTGCATGGAGATAGGTGTGTGGCTAGATTCATTCTTCTGCATGTGGATGTCCAGTTGTCCCAGCACCACTTGATGAACAGGCTGTCCTTTTTCCATTGTATGCATTTGGCCTCTTTGTTGAAGATTAAGTAATTGAGGGTATTAGGGTTTGTCTCTGCATCTTCAATTCTATTCCACTGGAATATCTGTCTATTTTTGTGCCAATACCAAATAGTTTTTACAATTATTGCTTTATAGTACAGCCTGGTGTCTGGAACTGTAATGCTTCCTGCCTTGGTCTTCTTGCTCAGGATTACTTTAGCTATTCTTGGTCTCTTTTGGTTCCATATGAATTTAAGAATTGTTGTTTCAAGTTCTTTGAAGAATCTTGTAGGTATTTTGATAGGAATCGCATTGAATCTATATATCACTTTAGGTAGTATAGTCATTTTGACTGTATTTATTTTGTCTATCCAAGAGCAGGGGATGCCTTTCCATTTTCTAATGTCTCCTACAACTTCTTTCTTCAATGTAGTAGTTTTCTTTAGATAGATCCTTCACTTCCTTTGTTAGGTATACTCCTAGGTATTTAATTTTTTGCTGAGCTATTGAGAATGGAATTGCTTTTCTGAGTTCTTGCTCAATAAGTTCATTGTTAGTGTAGAGGAAAGGTACTGGTTTTTAGTGTTAATATTGTAGCCTGTTACTTGGTTAAATTTTTTTTATTATTTCCAGGAATTTTGTAGTGGAGTTTTTAGGGTCTTCCATGTAGATAATCATATCATCTGCAAATAAGGAAAGTTTGACCTCTTCCTTTCCAATGGAGATTCCCTTTATTTCACTTTCTTGTCTGATTGCTATGGCAAGTGTTTCAAGGACTATGTTGAATAAAAGTGGTGAGAGTGGGCAGACTTGTCTTGTTCCTGATTTGAGAGGGAACGATTTCAATTTTCTCCATTTACTATGATATTTGCAGTAGGCTTAGCATAATATGGCTTCTATGAGTTTTAGGTAGGGCCCTTCTATACCTATTTTTCTCAGTGATTTTATCATGAAGGGGTGCTGGATTTTGTCAAAGGCCTTTTCTGCATCAATAGAAATGATTATGTGGTTTTTTTGTTTTCGCTTTTGTTGATATGGTGTATTACACTGATTGATTTACATATGTTGAACCAACCTTGCATCTCAGGGATTTGGCCCACTTGATCATGGTGTATGATCTTTCTGATTAATTGTTGGATTCTGTTTGCCAGAATCTTAGTAAGGATTTTTGCATCTATGTTCATTAAGGATATTGGTCTATAATTTTTCTTCCTGGTTAAGTCTTTGTCTGGTATTGGGACTAGTTGATGCTAGCCTCAAGAAATGAGTTTGGTAGTATTCCTCTACTTTCTACATTATGAAATAGTTTGAGGAGGATTGAAGTTAGTTCTTCCCTAAAGTACTGAAAAAATTCTGCTGTGAATCCATCTGGGCCTGGACTTTTAGTTGTAGATAGAGCTTTTATCGCTGCTTCAATTTCTGTGTGTGTGATGGGGTTGTTCAAGATTTTTATATCTTCCTCATTTAATTTTGGTATTTTATATGTATCTAGGAAGTTGTCAGTTTCTTTCCAGTTCTCAAATTTGTTACAATATAGGTGTTCAAAGTAATTTTGTATAATATTCTGGATTTCTGCAGAGTCTGTTGTAATTTTAACCTTTTCATTTCTAAGTGTGCCAATCTGTACCTTTTCTTTCCTTTTCTTGATGAGGTTGGCAAGAGGTTTCTCAATTTTGTTAATTCTTTCAAAGAACCAGCTCTTTGACTCATTAATCTTTTTTATTGTCTTTTTAATTTCTATCTCATTTATTTCAGATTTGATCTTTGTAATTTCTTCTCTTCTACTGCCTTTTGGGTTAAATTGTTCTTGTTTCTCTAGGTCCTTAAGGTGCATATTTAGAGAATTTATTTGTGCCTGTTCTGTTCTTTTGATGTGTGCATTTGTGGCTATGAATTTTCCTCTAAGGACTGCTTTCATTGTGTCCCACAGATTTTGATATGATGTACTTTCATCATCATTTAGCTCTAAGAATTTTTTGATTTCTTCACTGATTTCTTCCACGATCTATTGTTTGGTCATAGTTAGTTGTTAAGTCTTCATGTATTCATGTATTTTCTTCTGTTTCTGCTGCTGTTAAGTTCCAGTATTATTCTACTATGGTCTGAGAGTATGCAGGGAATTATTTCTATCCCTTTGTACTTGTGTAAGCATGACTTATGTCCTAGGACATGGTCTATTTTAGAAAATGTTACGTGTGCTGCTGAGAAGAAGGTGTAGTCAGTTGATGTTGGATGGAAAACTCTGTAGACGTCTGTTATGTCCAAGTTTTCTATAGTGTCTTTCAGCAGTTGTATATCTTTGTGGATTTTTTTGTCTGGTTGATCTATCTATTTGTGATAGTGGAGTATTAAAGTCCCCTATTATAATTGTATTGGGGCCTATGTGTCCTTTCCGATCTAGTAATTTTTGGTTAACATAATTGGGTGCTCCGGAGTTGAGTGCATATATATTGATAATTGTGCTTTCTTCCTCTTCTAGTGTTCCTTTAACCAGTATGTAGTGGCCGTCTTTGTCTCTCTTCACCTGTTTTCTTTTGAAATCTGATGAGTCTGAGATTAATATAGCTACCCCTGCTTATTTTCTGGGACCTGTTACATGAAATACTGAATTCCAACCTTTTATTTTTAGTCTGTGAGTTTCCTTGTGGGTGAAGTGCATCTCTTGTAGGCAGCAAATTGTGGGTTTTTTTTTTTTTTTTTCTGATCCAGTCAGCTAGTCTGTGTCTTCAGATAGGTGAATCGAGGCCATTCACATTTAGGATAATTATTGAGGTATGTTTGGTGTGTCCTGCCATCGTTTTAGTTTTTCCACATTGTTTACTGTCTTTACTTTTTTTTCTCAGCTCATTCTACTCTAGCTTTTGTCTATTTTTCTCTGTAGTCATTTGTGTTGTTGGCCTCTCTTTCGCTATGCAAGTTTCCTTTGAGAATTCTCTGCAGTGATGGCTTAGTGGCTGCAAGTTTCTTTAAGCTTTCTATATCATGGAAAATTTTAATTTCTCCCTCTAGTTTAAAATATAGTTTTGCTGGATATAGTAGTCTTGGTTGGAATTTGTGTTCTTTTAGTGTTTGAATGACATTGCTCCATGATCTCCTGGCTTTTAGAGTCTGGGTTGAGAAGTCTGAAGTTATCCTGATGTGCTTAACTTCGTAGGTCACCTTCTGCTTTTCTCTTACCGCTTTCAGTATTCTCTTTTTGTGTTGGGTTTCTAGTCCTTTAATTATGATATGTCGTGATGAGGCTCTCTTCTGATCAATATTGTTTGGTGTTCTATACGCCTGCAGTAGTTCAATGTTCATTTCTCTTCTTAGACTTGGGAAATTTTCTTCCATAATGTCCTTGAATATGACTTTTAAGCCTTTTGTTTCATCCTTGGTCTTCTCTTGGACTCCCATAATTCTGCGGTTGTTTCTCTTTGAATCAACTATCAGTTGTTGTAATGATTCATTTTCTTCTTTTTTTACTTTGCGTTCTTTGTGGTCTTTCTGTTCCTGCTCCATCATTTTGTCTTCTAGGTCTGATAATCTATTTTGAAATTGTTCGATATCGTTGCTTATTGTGACCTGTGTGTCTTTCACTTCCTGGATCTCTGCATTTATTCTTCTTATGTCTCTGTTCTGTTCTTCTCTCATTTCTTGTATTGCCTTCATTATCTTCTGGTTCAATTCTTCTTTGGTCTCCTCTACTTGCTTCTCAAAGCTTGCTTTTAGCTTAGCTAGGTCTTGGTGTAGCTCTTGCTATATGACTTTTATTTTTCTGCTTCATTTCCTGCATTAATTCCTCTTATAATTCCTGCTTTAATTCAATGTATTTCTGGGCCCAGAAGTTATCATAGTTTTTTTCATGTTCGTCCTTAGATTCTGCATTTTCAGGATTTCTAGTATGCTCTTCTGGTATGTCAAGACTTTCTGAAGGAGATTTATTTCCACGTTTCCCATGGTTCTGTTGTCTTTGGTTGTCTATGGTTATCTATCCCTGGGTTTCCCCTAGGGACTCATCCCGGGATGGCTGTGCCTGAAGCTGGGAGATCACAACCTCCGCACTGACCACCTCTGAGAGGAGCAGGGGAGATGGCAGCGAATTCCCCCCACCCCAGTCTAGTCCAACGTGGCTCTACGCGGTACTGGCAAAGCCCAGTCTCTGTGCTGGCCTCTTCTGCGAGGGGTGGCAGTGAAGGTGGCAGGGAGTCCCACCAGTCTATTCCAGAGAGGGTTTGCCTGGTGCTCACAAAACCCAGTGTCCAAGCCAGCCTCTGCTGTGAGGGGCAGCAGGGAAGATGGCAAGGATATCTACTACCGAGGCCAGGATCCACCACAGGTCTCCGCTGCGAGGGACGGTAGGGAGGAAGATGGCCAGGAGTCCTACCAGCCTTCTCCGAAGCAGTCCTGCCTTGTGCTAGCCGAGCCCAGGCTAGTCTGCATGTCCCTGAGGCAAGGGGCGGGGGGGGGGGGGTGGTTCTTGGAGATGTACCTGAGTCCTACCAGCTTCCTCTGGAGCGTCCCTGCCTAGTGCTAGCTGAACCTCCAATCCACCACAGGCCCCTGAGGCGAGGGGCGGCAGGGAAGATGTCTGGGAGTCCTACCAGCCTCCTCCCAAGCGACCCTGCCTGGTGCTAGCTAGGCACAGGTTCCACCCTACATTTCTGCCTTGTGGGATGGCAGTGGGGACTGCTGGGTCCCTTACCGGCGTGCTTCTGCGCTGCCCCGCCCACCCCTGGGGCTTTTCTTGATCCTTTATTACTGTCTCAATTTCATCCCTGGTTATTGTTCTATTCGCAGTTTCTGTATCTTCTTGGCTCAATTTTGATATATCATATGTGTTGAGGAATTTATCCATTTCTTCTGTTTTTATGAATTTCTTAGAATACAGTTTTTCAAAATACTTTCTTATAATTCTCTTAATTTCAACAACAGCTGTTGTGATTTCACCTTTTTCACTTCTAATTGAATTGATGTGAATTTTTTCTTTCCTTCTGTTGAGTTTGGCTAGAGGTTTATTAGTCTTATTTATCTTTCGAAGAACCAACTCTTTGATCTTTTTTATTTTTTTAGTTTCAATTTCATTGATCTACACTTTGATTCTTATAATTTCCTCCCTTCTACTACCTTTGTATTTGTCTTGTTCTTGTTTCTCTAGGACTTTGAGCTGCATCATTAGATTGCTAATTTGAAATTGCTCTGTTTTTTCCCCCATTTTATTGATATGTATTAGTGCAAGATTTAAGGTTTACAATGAAGTTGGGGATTTTGTGCTCATAAGTATCTCATCAAGGTGACAAGGACTTTCCCACTCTCCTTTTGTCCCTCTCCCTACTCTACCCTCCTTCCCTCCCCTGCCCTACCCCCCTGTTTCACTTTGTTTTTCATTTTAAGTTCCATAAGAGTTGTGATCTGGGTCTCTTATATCAGAGAGACCATTCAGTGTTTCACCTTCTGCTTTTTATATGTGTATCCATAGCTATAGATTTCCCTCTCGGTACTGCTTTCATTGTGTCCCACAGATTCCAGTATGATGTGCTTCCATTGTCATTTGACTTTAGGAAGTTCTTGATTTCTTCTGTGATCCATTCCTTGTTCAATAATTATTATTTAATCTCCATGTATTTGTATAGTTTGTATAGTTACCTTTGCTATTTATTTCTAGTTTTATTCCACTATGATCTGAAAGTATACAGGGAATGATTTCAATTCTTTTGTATTTATTTAATCATGTCTTATGTACAAGGATGTGGTATATTTTTGGAAAAAGTCCCATTTGCTGCTCAGAAAAGGTGTATTCTGTTTATGGTGGATAGGATAGTCTGTAGATATCTGTGAAGTTCTTTTGCTCCATGATGTGGCTTAGCTTTGGTGTTTCTTTGTTTATATTTGTCCAGTTGATCTGTCTACTTGTGAGAGTAGAGTATTGAAATCCCCAAATATGATTGTATTGGGGCCTATTTGCCCCTTCATGGCCAGTGGTTTCTGTTTTATATAACTGAGTAACACATAAAATATAAAACAAAATGATATATTTTTCTACAGTTGGTGCATATATGTTGATAATTATGTGCTCTTCCTCTTGTATTGTTCCTTTTACCAGTATAGAGTGTCCATCTTTGTCTCTTCTGATCTGTTTTGGTTTGAAGTCTGCAGTGTCTGAGAATAGTATAGCCCTTGTTTCTGGGCTCCAGTAGCGTGTAGTAGTAGTTTCCAGCCTTTTACCTTCCATCTGTGTGCTTCTTTGTGGGTGAAGGGTGTCTCTAGCAGACAACAAATGGTTGGATTTTGTTTTTGATCCATTCTGCCAGTCTCAGTCTTTTGATTGGCGAGTTAAGACCATTAATTAGCATTGAGAGTAATTCTTATAAGACACTGAATTTTGTCATAGTCCTATTCTTCTACTGTTGTTTCTTGGCTTTTTCTTTTTGTTATATTTTCTCCTTAGGTATTTCCCTTCCTCTATGTTCTTTGGTGCTGCTTATCTCTGTCTTTCTCTAAGATCCCTTCACCTATTTTTTTGTGTTGCTGATCTAGTGGTCACAAATTTCTTGGTCGTGAAAAATGTTTACTTCTCCCTTAATTTTCAGCAATATTTTTTCTGGATACAACAATCTGGGCTGACACTTGCTGTCTTTTAAAGCTTGAAATATTTTGCTCCAGTATCTCCTGGCCTTTAAGGTTTGCTTTGGGAAAATCTGCAATAGTTTAAATGGGTTTGCCTTGGTAAAATAATGTTTTTCTCTTACTGCTTTTAATATTCTTTGTTTTGAATTTCTGAGGTTTTGATTATGAGATGTCATGGTGAGTTTCTTTTCTGGTCTAGATTACTTGGTGTTCTATAAACTTCTTGTACCTGAATATTAATTTCTTTTTCTAGGTTCAGGAACTTTTCTTCCATGATTTCAGTGAATAAATTCTTTAAATCTTTTGTGCTGTCTTCTGCTGTTTCTACCACACCTGTAATTCTGAGTTTGGTTCTCTTTGAGTCATCCATCAGCTGTTGTATCCAGCTACTTTGCACACTTCTCATTTTGGTGTCATGCCTGTTTATAGCATTTGTTTCTTCAGCCTTGTCATCAAGGTCTGAAATTTTGTCCTTGCAATATTTCAGCCAGCTTCCCCTGCTTTCAAATTAAATTTTCATATCCTGAACTTCAGCTAGATTTCATATTTTGTACTTCTCTATCAAAATGTTCCTTCATGGCTTCCATTTCCTTATTTACCTAAGCCAACTTGTTATTTGTGTCTTCTATATGCTCAGTAAGCTTTGGGACCATTATTTGTTTAGTAAGTTCCTCTTTAAGCCAGCTGATTATTACTTGTAGTTCTTTAACAATATCTTGTTTGAACTATTTGCAGAAACCAACTCATCCATTTGCTTTTTGACTTTCTTTCCTATGAGTTCCACTATTGAAGGGCCCAGGACATTAGCTTCTGGAGTCTCAGGTGTTTCTGTATGTGTCCTGTTACCATGTCGTTCTGTGATTCTATTGATGAGGAACTTCACTTTAATGGACTAGCCAAGAGGTTTCTTTAAACATGTATGAGAGTATGTGGGGGAAGCTGAGAGTCCTCTGGGCTGTGTTCTAGGAGTAGCCAGTGAGAGGGGACCTAATAGTCTGGTGGCCTCTAAAGTATCTTGTTGACACCCAATCCCATCAGCAGAGTTCTCCTGCCTTCCTGGCTTCCCTCTCCCAACATTGGGGCTCTTCACCCTCTGAGGTGCTCTCACTACCACTCGAGCCATTCAGGAGGTCAGCAACCTTTCTCTACTCTCCACAATGTCTCTTGCACCATTTTATTCCTAGGCACTGTTTAAAAATGTCTCCAGAATCCCTGCTGCGACTTGTATGTGGCTGCTTTTACTCTAAACTGTTCAGACTTGGGCTCTCTTCAAAATGGCTCCTGCCTATGTCACTACCTATTATGGCTGCCAAACACTGCTTCTCCCAAACTGGCTTAAGCTCTGGGAGACCTTTTTGAGTGGAAGCTCACTGTGTGTTTGAAGTTTGCACTACCCACAGGCTTGTTTCTGGAACCTGGAGCTATCAATAGCTGTCAATTCCCACATATCCCAGATTCAGGCGTACCTCAGTGTGAGGCTCCTGGCTCCAGGCTTATCTCAGTCTGAGGATCCCAGCAGCTCACAACTCTTCACAGTCAGCCTGAGGCAGCTTCCTGGGCTGTTGATTTCTTCAGCTTCTGACATGTCTGTGGTTTTACGATGTTCCTGTGGCCTTTCTCTCTCTCCTAGCTAAATTGAACAGGCAGTTTTGAACTATATCTCAACTTTTTGAGTGAGTCTACAAGGAGACATTGAAAAATTCTGTTACTCAGCTGCCATTTCCCCCCCTCCCCCCCAGAAATCTAGTGACTCCTTCATAGACCCTTGAGGTGACACTCCAGATCCGTATCACACCCTGGCCCCCTAAAGACTCATGTTTACCTCATTATGCAAAAAGTCCTTCTCTAAGAGTTCCGAAAGTTCTAACAGTTTTAGCACTGCTAAAAATTCCAAGTCCAAAGTCTCCTGAGTCACAAGGCAAACTCAGCTGCAAGCTCCTGTGAAAACCAAAGAGTTAAGCTCTTCCAACATACAATGGCACATAGTAAATATTCCCATTCCAAAAGGGAGGAGTAGGAGGATAGACAGAAATTGAGCCAAAGCAAGTTCTAAACCCAGCAGGGCAAAGATTAAATCCTACAGCTTCATGCCCAGCACCCAAAGTAAACTGTGATGAGAGGTGAACTCCGAAGGGCTTGGGTGGCCCCACCCCTACAGCATTGCCTCTGGCTGCAACCTCCATCTTCTCTCCTTTGGGCTGGATGTGCACACAGCCTGTAGGTTTTCACAGCCCATGATTAACGTTTCTGGCATCTTTATATTTCTGGTGTCTCCACTACACTTTAGTCTTCTTCTTCACAACTTCATGCATTGCCCTCCCAGGGGCACACTGCCTGGTCTCCAGGACTTGAGTGGAAGCCTCCATAAACCCACAACTCTTGGACTCTTCAAGCCTTTAAAACCAGAACCACATGGATGTCACCATGGTCAACCACTGGCTCAAGCAGTAGCCTGGCCTCCTTCACCAATCAATGTGGAGGCCTCTGAGCTCTTAGCTGGTTGAACTCCAACAACATTTTCTCTTTTTGGCTCTATAGGATGCCCTAGCGTACTATTCTCGGAAAAAAAGGTCCTTGGACTCACCACTTATTAATTGTTAAAGGAGGACCTCGTTGATTCCTGGTGTCTTTTTTATAGCACTGATTGCAAGTACTTGGCTTCTTTTTACTGCTAATCTCTTTCACAAGCCTGTGCTCTTTTGTACCATCTTTGTAGGCCCTTCCAGTATAGCAAAGCTGAAATTTTTATGTCGTTTTTATCTGCCAGTTTTTCCTCTTGCTTTTCACCATATAGTTGGCAAAAAGTCTCAGGTAATCACCATGTAACAGTCTGAACATCAGGCTGCCATCAAATTTCCTCCATCAGATTAAATAGTCCACCACCCTAATCTCAGTTTTAGGCAAAGTCCGTGGAAAAGGGCAAAATGCCAATACATTTTTTTCCAGATCATAGCACACATTTTTTAAGCCAACTGCCAATGAAGTTCTCCTTCCCACCTGAAACCCCTTGAGCCTTTCCACTCTACACATCTATAAGCATTCTTGGCCTCTCATCTTTTTTCACAGTCTCCCATCAGTCTTGGTTTGGAGCACTCCAGGGATTCTCCAGATGGTATCCCTCAAACCTTTCCAAAAGCTTCCAAACCACATGGTCAGGTAAAGTTATAGCAATGACCCCACTTCTCTGGTACCAATTTCTGTCTTAGTTATTTTCTCGTTGCTGGAACAGAATATCTTACATCCACAATTTGGGGAAAAAAAAAAGATTTATTTCAGCTCACAGTTTTAGAAGATCACAGTCATTTCTGGGTGGGCAGCTGGAAATGGTGGAACCACTTGGCAGAACAGGGCCAAGTGCAGGAGGAAGGATGGAGTTATCACACACCCCTCCAGGTTAAGCACCAAACATCTGCACCTGCAAACCAGGCCCCATGTCCCAATGGTACACAGTATCCATAGGTATAGGAGGCTTTGGGAGCCATTCCACATCTAAACCACAACATTCACTAAGGAAATTGGCGTATGATTTTCTTTCTTGGCTGGGTCTTTTTCCAGTCAGAGGATCAAGGTGTTACTTGCCTCCAGGAAGAAGTTGGACAGTTTTTCATTTCTTTTCAATTTCATGGAAGAGTTTAAGGAGCATTGGTGCTAACTCATCCCTAAAGTTCTGATAAAATTCTGCAGTGAATACCTCAGGTCCTGGGCTTTTCCTTATTGGTACACCCTTAAATACTGCCTCAATTACATCCAGATTGTCACTGTCTTCAGAGTTTTTATATTGACTTGGCTCCATTTTGGTATATCATATGTGTCAAAGAATTTATCTATTTCTTCTGAGTTCATGAATTTGTTGGAATATATTTTTTTCAAACTAGTTTCTTATAATCCTCTGAATTTCAAGTATCTCTTGTGATTTCATCTTTTTCATTTCTAATTGCATGGATGCGGATTTTTTCTTTTCTTTTTTGGTGAGTTTGGCTGGAGTTTTATCAATCTTACTCCCTTCAAAGAACCAACTCTTATTCATTGATCTTTTGTATTTTTTTGTAGTTTCAATTTCATTGATCTCTATTCTGATTTTTTCCCACTATTTTTATTAATATATGTATGTAATACATAGTATTTACAATGAATTTGGATATGTTGTGCATATATGTATCATATCAACTTTACCTATTCTGTTTCTTATCATTTCTTTTCTTCTACTGCCTTTCAACTTGGCTTGTTCCTTTTTTTCTAGTACTGTGAGCTGTATCATTAGGTTGTTTGAGATTGCTCTGGGTTTCTTTTATATGTGCATTCATAGCTATAAATTTCTCACAGGTTCTGGTATGACATGCTTTCATTTTCATTCGACTTTAGGACGTTCTTGATTTCTTTCTTGGTTTCTTAATTCTGTGATCCATTCCTTGTACAATAATGTATTATTTAATCTCTTTGTATTTGTGTAGCTTCTGTGGTTCCTTTTGATATTTATTTCCAGCTTTACTTCTCTATGATCTGAAAGTATGCAATGGAATGTTTCAATTCTTTTATATTTATGTAAGCATATCTTACATTCAAGGATATGGTCTATTTTGGAAAAAGTCTTATGTGCTACTCAGAAAAAGGTGTATTATCTTGATGTTGGATAGAATAGTCTATAGATATCTGTTAAGTTCATTTGCTCCATGGTATGGATTAGCTCTGGTGTTTCTTTTTTGACTTTTTTGTCTGGTTGACCTGCCTATTTGTGAGAGTAGAATATTGAAGTCCCCAAGTATGATTATATTGGGATCTATTTGGCCCTTCATATCCAGTAGTTTCTGTTTTATATAAATGGGAGCACCTACATTGGGTGCATATATATTTATAATTGTAAGCTCTTCCTGATGAATTGTTCTTTTTACCATTATACAGTGTCCATCTTTGTCTCTTCTGATCTGTTTTGGTTTGATGATGTGCATTGTAACACCTTCACCCACAGATGCTTACAGCCATTAGGTTGCATGTAATTCCCAAAGAGATGAATATAGACAGAGATTAGAGGACCAAAGACTGAGTGAGCCCTAGGGCCCTCCCGTATATAGCGGTCAAATAGTTGAGGAGGAACAAAAAAGACAGAGAAAGAGCAGCCATACTATAGGAAGGAAACCAGGGCTGTGTGGCATCCTAGAGGCCAGGCGAAGAAATGTTTCCCAGAGAAGGTAGTGGTCAACTGGGCCCAGGGCTGCAATGGTCAAGTCCAATAAGAACTGAGACCTGAACAATGATTTTCACCATGTGGATATCCTTAGTGGCCTTAACAGCTTTGGAGGAGAAGCAGGAGAAGAAGCCTGACTGGATCAGAGTCAAGAGATAATAGGAGGAAAACATGTGCAGTGCATATAAGTAAGGGCCAACAACTCTTTCAAAAAGAGTTTTTGCAGTGAAGAGGAAAAAATTGGAGCCCGGTTGGAGGGTGGAATGAGGCCAAAACATGAGGAAAGCCACATACAGAGGCACATACCTGTAATCCCAGCTACTCAGGAGGCTGAGTTGGGGGATCATGAGGTCAAAGCCAGCCTAGACAGCTTAGCAAGAACCTCTCTCAAAAAATAAGAACAGGACTAGAGAAATAGCACAGAGGTTAAAGCACTTGTCTAGCAAGCTCAAGGCATTGAGTTCAATTCCCAGCACCATATAAAGTAGTAGAGTGTGGTGACATACACCTGTAATCCTAGGACTCAGGAGGCTGAGGCAGGAGGATTTTCATGAGCTTGAGTTCAGCCTGGACTCCACAGTGAGCTCAGGACTAGCCTGGACTGCATGCAGAGCAGAGACCCTGTCTCAAAAAAAAAAAAAAAAAAAAAAAAAAGAACAATAAGGCCCTGAGTTCAGTTACCCAGCATCATTTAAGCCAGGCCTGGTGGTGCACACCTGTAATCTTAGCACTAAAGAGGCTGAGGCAGGAGGGTTGTGGTGAGTTCTAGGCCAACCTGAGCTCCATAGTGAGTTCTGGGCCATCCTGGACTGCATGGTAACACCCTGTTTCAAAAGAAACAAACATTTAAAAAGAATAAAAAATGAAAACAGGGCTGGAAATGTAGCTCAGTGGTAGAATGCTTGCCCAGCATGCACAAGGTCATGGGTTCAATCCCCAGTACCAAAATAAATAGACTGAAGAATAGCAAAGCTAAGCATGGTGGTATGCATCTGTAACACTTGCATCCTGGGAGGCTGAGACAGAAAGATTCCAAGTTTGAACCCAACCTTGATAGCTTCACAACTTAGCAAGACCCTGTCAAAAAAAATAGGCCTGGGGATGTAGCTCACTGCAACTCTCTGGGTTTGATCCTCAGTACAAAATAAGAACTCTCAGAGTACAAATGACTGGATAAAGAAGATGTGGTATACACAATGGAGTATTACTCTGCCATTAAGAATGACAAATTTAAGTCATTTGTAGAAAAAGTGGGTGCACCTTGAGACCATTATACTCAATGAAATGAATCAGACCCAGGAAAGTAAATATCTTGTTTTCTCTAATAAGAGAAAAATAAACTATCAAAAATATAAGAAATACAGAAGAAAGTGAGAAGATAGACTTTGTGGAAAGAGAAAGGGAAAGGGAGGTAAATAAAAAATAAAAAATTACGTAAATAAAAAATAAAATATGGAAATTTAAAATAAAATATTTAAAAAACCCTCAGTGTATGTATAGAAGAATACAGCAAATATAAATAAATTTCCTGTTTAGTCTCAAAAAAGGAATTCTTAGTATATTTGGGAGTTTTAAGAAGGAGGAGGTAAAAAGGAGGAATTCCACTGTGTTGACTTTAATTTTTTGGAAGAACCTATCCTATTGTATCCTAGTGCATTCCTAATCTCAATTGTTTTCTCCCATCCACCATATCTTCCCAGGTATACCAGTTTTTCAGCTGCCTCCCAGAAGACAAAGTTCCCTATGTCAACAGTCCTGGGGAGAAATACAGGATCAAACAACTGCTACACCAGCTGCCCCCACACGACAGTGAGGTGAGGAGAGATGACAGAAAGGGCATGCCGGATATGAGGCACGGCCTGGGCAAAGGCAGCTGGAAAGAAATTGGCAGGGTCAAAGGACCGAGGGGAGCTGAGGTGAGAACAGTCAGACACCATCAGGGAACATTCCTTGGCAAAACCACAGCTGAGTGTTGGAAGAAGAGGCGAGGGTGGGGGGTACTTCATGCAGAAGGCAAAGGCCTAGAATAAACTTTGTAAATGGATTTAGTCTGTAAGACCCCTACCCCCACCCCAGGCACAGTACTGCACAGCACTGGAAGAGGAGGAAAAGAAAGAGCTCAGGGCCTTCAGCCAGCAGCGGAAGCGTGAGAATCTGGGGCGTGGCAGTGTGCGCATCTTCCCAGTGACCATCACTGGGGCCATCTGTGAGGAGGTGAGCCATGGCCCTAGGGAGCTGAGGCCTGCTACTGAAGCCCAGGGTTCCATCTGGTGGATTGGGTGTGTATCTAAAGCCCCTGATGGATAGGATCTGTCCCTCAGATACCACCATCAGGTGTGTCTTCTCTGTGGTTTCCTCCCCTCCATGCAGTGGACTGGAACCATAGGCAGTCTCTCTCTTTTTTTTTTTTGTGGTCAGAACTTTATTTTTTTTGAGACAGGGTCTCGCTCTGCAGCCCATGGTGCAGTACTGTGAATCCCAGGCTGGCCTTGAACTCATGGCAATGCTCCTGCTTCAGCCTCCCAAGCGTTAAGATTACAGGCTTGTGCCACTATTCCCATGTTATGCGGTGCTGCAGAATGGAACACAGGGCCTTGTACTTCTAGGCAAGCACTCTAACCCCTGTGCTATTCTTCCAACCCCAGGACTTATCCCTAAGAAGCGACCCATAACTGGTTGTGGTACTGGGATCTAAGATCAGGGCCTTTGCACTGAGCTACATCCTCAGCCCATCTTTCTTTTTGCTTCTGGGATAGGGTCTAAATTACCCAGGCTGGACTGGAATTTACAATCCCACTGACTCAATCTTCCAGGGTGCTGAGATTACAGTCCTGCACCATCAAACCTGACCTGTCCTGTCTCTTATGTCTGCTCAAGCTTTCTCCATGACCAGTTCTAATCTCTAAGGCACCCCCATTGTATGTGGAAACTGTTTCAGAGACACTCTGTAAACCAGGCCAAGGGGTGCAGGCCTATAATTCCAGCACTCTGGGAGGTAGTGGTAGGAGAATTGCAAGTTCAAGCCCAGTCTGGGAAAATTAGCAAGTTAGCAAGATCCTGTCCCCAAATCAAAACCAAAACTGGGCTGGGGATGTAGCTCAGTGTGAAGCCCCTGGGCTTGTTCTTTAGTATCTCAAAGAAGTTACTCTGCAGGTGGAGCTGGTCACAAAGGTTCATCATGGGAAAGCCTATCAAGCCGACCATCTTAGTGATGGTGACGGTATTTGTCATTTGGTAGTGTGGGAAGCAGATTGGTGGCGGAGACATCGCAGTGTTCGCCAGCCGCGCAGGCCTGGGCACCTGCTGGCACCCGCAGTGCTTTGTATGCACCACATGCAGGGAGCTGCTTGTTGACCTCATCTACTTCTATCACGCTGGCAAAGTCTACTGTGGGCGGCACCATGCCGAGCGCCTGCGCCCGCGCTGCCAAGCCTGTGATGAGGTTTGTACCTCCCTGCCCAGGGGGAGAGGGGTAGGGCAGCAGAGCCGGGGCTGGTCCTTCTGACAAGCACAGGTGGACTTCACCCTCCAGATCATCTTCTCTCCTGAGTGCACGGAGGCCGAAGGCCGGCACTGGCACATGGGCCACTTTTGCTGCTTCGAATGTGAAGCTTCGCTAGGAGGGCAGCGCTACGTCATGCGTCAGAGCCGCCCCCACTGTTGTTCCTGCTATGAGGCCCGCCACGCGGAGTATTGTGATGGCTGTGGGGAGCACATCGGTGGGTAAACATAATGCGACCGGATAGAGGGATGCATGGACAGCTGGGCCACAGTTGGACCCACCAAGAGCTCTGTCCTGTCCTCCAGGCTTCACCCCCACCCCACTGCACCTCGCTCCTCGCGCCACTACACCCTGTTCTTGAAATCTAGTCCCATTTCCAGAAGCTTGTTCCCTTTACCGCAAATCCCCCCTCAACACTCCAGCAACACCATAGTTTGTAAACCTCACCTGCACATTAGGCCACCACTGCACACCTGAGTCCACTGCTGAGCACCCTGTAAGCCTAGCCTCTCCTGTCCTAACCTATGCCCTGTTCTCTTCTGCTGCCTTCCGTCGTGTAGGTTAAGTCCTGCCTTCTAACAACACCCTACCCTCTAAGATCTCCTTCCCTGCCAGGTTCCTGCCCTACCATCTAAACCCTGCCTCCACTGCTCAGGTCTCTTCAGAGCCAGGCTTCCACTCACCTTTCACCTGAAGCTGTTCCCCCTTAACAAACCTGGCTCAAATCTTACAGTCCAGGGCTCACTTCCACTCCTAGAGGGGGCACCCCAAGGAAGAAAGGGAGGAGAGCTGGCAGACATTTGTCAGCCAGTCTCCAGGAGAAGAGGATAAGGAGCCATTGGGTGAGAAGCAAACCGCAAGCTTCATGCTTTCTCCACAGAAGGGCCCCATTCCCGAAGGCGGGAACAAATTAAGGCGCCCTGCCTCAGATTCTTTGCCTGTAAGGCCCTGTGGGGGGGGGGGGGGGGGGGGGGGGGGGGGGGGGGGGCATGTCTGAGGGTTCTGCCTCAGTTTTCTCCCTGACGTTGGTCCCCCAGGCCTGGACCAGGGCCAGATGGCTTACGAGGGCCAGCACTGGCATGCCTCAGACCGCTGCTTCTGCTGCAGTCGCTGTGGTCGAACCCTGCTGGGCCGACCCTTCCTGCCACGCCGTGGCCTAATCTTCTGCTCACGAGCCTGCAGCCTTGGGTCGGAGCCCACGGCCCCAGGACCCGGCTGCTGCAGCTGGAGCGCGGGCGCCGTCACCACCCCGCTCCCAGCCTCCACAGCCTCCACAGCCTCTTTCAGTGAGGGGGCACCTGAGACTGCTACCAAAGGAACCTGCACCGAAGCAGCGCCAGGTGAAAACCACGCCCAGCCACAGCCCCACCCATACCCCTCTTAACCCCGGGTGGGCCCCTGTCCCACCCCTACTTGCCTGCGAAACCCAAGTTTCTCCGCCCTTCATCCAACTCTGCAGCCTTGAATCTCTGTGACCAAGCCCCGCCTCCTTCCGTCGCAAGCCAAATCCGCCCCAGCCCGTACCACGCCCCCGTTCCATCTGAGCCTTGTCCCTGTTCCCTGCCACGCCCCATATGTCAAACTGGCCTCGCTTGTTCTGCGTCTTTCCACCCTCTTTGCAGCATCCCATCTCTCTGCCTATCTCCGACCCCTGCTAAGCATTTCTCTAGCTCTGGTGGGAAAAACAGGCCTTTCCATAGGCCTCCTCGAAGGAGGATCAGATATGGAGCTGCTCCCTCTCTCCTTTCCAGCTGCTGGCCCCGAGGAGACCTCCCGTTTTCTAAGAGGGGGCCCCTATCGACACTCCATGCCCGAGCTAGGGCTCCGCAGTGCCCAGGATCCACCTCTGGAGTCCCATGGGCGACCAGACCCGTACCCCGATGATAGTAACTTTGGTCGCCACAGCACCCCACGTGTCAGCTTCCGGGACCCTCTGGTGTCTGAGGGAGGTCCAAGAAGGACCTTGAGTGCACCCCCCACCCAGCGCCGCCGACCACGCAGTCCTCCACCAAGGGTCCCCAGTCACAGCCGTCACCATCACCGCAGCCGCCGCCGCCGCCGCCGCCGCCGCCGCACTGGCAAACATAGCCACCATGGATGTGACTTGGGATCAGGGTCTGACTCAGGATCTTGCTCCAGCTCACTCTCTAGCCCCACTTCTGAGTCCTCTGAGGATGATGGCTTCTTCCTAGGGGAACGAATCCCGCTGCCCCCACACCTGTGTAGGTCCAGACCTCCACAGGGTATTGCATCAGAGACCAACTCTACAGTCCCGCAGCACCCTGGGAACACTTGCCCAGGGATGTCTCGCCAGACTCGAGATAAGAATTGCATCTTGGCTTGAAATACACAGCCCTGGAACGGGCTCCATTCTCCAATCAGTGTCACTGATGGCCCTCTCACTAAGTCATAAATCCCCTTACTTCCTCCCTCTTTCCTTGTTGTATTACTTGAGTAATTTAGTATTTGTTGTAGAACAAGCCTGGCTTCTTTGCCTCCTTGCTCCAGCTGTCCATGTGTCCTCAACTTCCCTCTCCCCAATGCTTGAAATGTATCCACATTTGATCAAAAGATTAATGTATTCATTATTCTAGATTTTAACAATCGGTTTATTATTTATTTCACCCTCCACATAACCGCTTCCACCCCCTCATACACACACCAAGGAGGTTATTTCCAGTGGGTAACCACATGGGGCTTGTATCCTGAAATTAAAGGCACCCACTCCCCTCATTTTCTGGCATAGGTGGGGGTATGGTCCAGGCAGAACTCATGTCTCCTTTTGGATTCTGCAGAAGGAAAGGAAACAGGCACACCCATAAAAGTGGCCACACCCTGAAGGGTTGCTTGGCAAGGTGAAGGACAAAATTCTCCCAATAAATGCACTTCTACCTCAACAGAGGCTGGGGGTTTGCTTGGACTGGAGTGTTGTGGGCTTGGACACTTTTCTCAGTGGAGGAATTATTTGCAAGTAACAGAGAGAAATGAGCGGAGTTCATCTACACAGGTCCATCTGTGGGGTCTGCAGAAAGAAAAGAGAAAACACTGACTATATTTGTATGTCCATTTTACAGACAGGAATGCTGAAACTTATGGTACTTATGAGTATAAAGCCATGAATACCAATAAGGGACATTCATACCCCTCTTTGGGAAATCTTTTTATGTTCCCAGAACTGGGGATTGAGCCCAGGACCTTGGCCCTAAATTACATCCCCAGCCCTTTCTTTCTTTTTTCTTTTTCTTTCTTTCTTTCTTTCTTTCTTTCTTTCTTTCTTTCTTTCTTTTTTTTTTTTTTGAGACAGGGTATTGCTCTGTAGCCCAGACTGGTCCTGAACTCACTATGGAGCCCAGGCTGGCCTTGGACTCATGGCAATGCTCCTGTCTCTGCCTCATGAGTGCTGGGATTACAGGCATGCGCCACCACGCCCAGTTTATGTGGTGTTGGGGAATCAACTCAGATACTTAACACTTGACTTAGCACTTGCTAGGCAAGCATTTTAACAGCTGAGCCATTCCTATACCCCTGACCCCAGCCCTTTTCTTAATTTTAACACAGGGTCTTGCTAAGTCCTTATATTGCCCAGGATGGCCTTTCTCTTGATCCTCCTTCCTCAGGCTCCCAGAGTGCTGAGATTATAGGCATGTGCCACCACACCCAGCTCCCTTTCCTTCTCTATTCCTTTTTTGTTTTCTCCTGCTTTTGGGGGGTGGCGGGGGAGATAGGGTCTTGCTCTGTAGTCCATTCTCACTCTGAACTCACTATGTAGCCCAAGCTGGCCTTGCACTCACAACAATCCTGCTGCCTCAGCTTCCCCAGTGTTGGGACTACAGGTGTGTGCTACCGCACCCAGCTTATGTGGTGCTGGGGAACTGAGCTCAGGGCCTTGTGAAGTATTTTAACCACTGACATATACCCTCTATTCTGCTTTCTTAACAACACACACACTTACCAGTAGGAGCTGCTGTATGTCTTGGCTGTCGAAGAGGGAAGGTGAAGTAGGCATCATAGCCAAACAGCAACGTAGCAAATAGGCCCAGTGCCTGAGGGATACAGACAGATAGCAGTAAAGGGGTTTCATTAGGTGGTTAGTCTACTACTCAGCTTCTGACCTCTTTGCAGCCACCACCTCTAGGGACTTGTATTTGCAAGATAATAATTCCAGCCCCAGACAGGGAAGCCCGAGCGCCACAGGGAAAGGCCAGGATGCTGGAATCTTTTTTGTTTTTTTGAGACAGGGTCTTACTCTGTCGCCCAGGCTGAACCTGTACTCACTATGGAGCCCAGGCTGGTCTTGGACTCAAGGCAATCCTCCTGTCTCAGCCTCCCACGTGTTAAGATTACAGGTGTATGCCACCACACTTGGCTTACGTGGTTCTGGGGAATCAACTCAGGTACTTAGTGTTTGCTAGGCAAGCACTTTAGCTTCTGAGCCATTTTTGCAGCCCCAAGATGCTGGATTCTAACCCACCTGTCCCCAG
This sequence comes from Ctenodactylus gundi, assembly GCA_004027205.1. Classification (NCBI taxonomy): domain Eukaryota; kingdom Metazoa; phylum Chordata; class Mammalia; order Rodentia; family Ctenodactylidae; genus Ctenodactylus; species Ctenodactylus gundi. Next base: position 66,489 of record PVKB01001702.1, on the reverse strand, counting down.
TACCTCCCAACAAAAAAGGGTGGCCACACAGTGGCCCCCAATATAGGAGGTACACCATACTACATTGGAGACAAAATTTCAGCAGATAGCAGCTTAGTGTGTACTTCCCACAAAAATCCCTGTATGCAACAAGGAACAGCCCCCTTTATAGGAAATGATCTTGAGAGATAAATCATGGTAGAGGCCAGACGTTCCTGCAGGCCCTGAAAGCAAATGTGGCCTGCTGTGGGTCACATGCTTTCTGCCAGAAGCAAAAATGGCCCTGCTCCTCCAGCCCTTCTCCCTGTACTTTGGAGCTGCCTCCATAGCCTTTACCCCTGCGGTGATTTTGGAGGCATTTCTTCTCTCAACAAGGACAAAAATTGAGGTGATCAGGTAGAGGACCGCAGCTATGAGTGTTCGGAAGAAATCCTGTGAGGTGTAGGAGGGAGAAGAAGGAAATCAGCACCCGGTGTTCCACCAAACAATCCCAGCTACCCAGGTCCGTGCCCAACCTCATACTGCTTGACCCCTTCTTACACTCCAGGGCCAGTTGATGAACGGCATCTTAGTGTGCAGGTTACACATGTAGATGGCAAAGAAGGCAGCAGCAAGGATCATCTCGATCACTGACAGGGAGGAGTACCCTGAAGTCGAAGCACTGAAGCAAATCAGAATCACCAGGCACAGTATCTGGAATGGTGACATGGGAATGGGAGCCTCAATCATCTCCCAGGCCTAGGAGATTGGAGATTCACAAACTCAATGCCTACCAGGAAAAAAAAAAAAAAAAACCTACTCAGGGTCAGAGTGCAGCTCAGTGGCAGAGTGCTTGCCTAGCATGTGCAAGGACCTGGGTTCAAAAAAATCTACTTCTCAGATGCCTACCAGGCCTGGGGAAAACGACACACTATAACTGCTAAACACAACACTTTCTGTGTGCTCCTTGCGCGCCAAGCATTGTTTTAGCAGCTTTATAAGCATTCATTCACTTAGTCATCACAACAACTTAATGAACTAGTGTCTCTATTTTACAGGTGAGAAAAGTGAGTAAGAAAGGTTAAGTGGCTTGCCCAGCGTCACCCGGCAAGTAAGGAGCAGACAGGGGCCTCAGCTCCCTCTTTCTCTTCTAGGATATGGGCGGCCTGTGGGGAGTGGCTGTGCCAGGTGTTTTGCGAGCACTGCTAACCACAGCTTACAAGCCTGAAGAAGACCAGACTGCAGTTCCCCCAGCAACTCCTTGTGAGGCGGCTAAGAGGCTCACCAAGGGGCAGGGCTCCATTAAAGGCGCCACACTCCTTTTACAAGTGATTCAAAGGCGGTGACCACTTTGAGGGCGCAGAAAGCCAAGGTTTCCCAGCCACTCTAAAAGCTAAGGACTTTCCGCCCGGGTCCTAGTTGGGTAAGGAAGAACTAGTGAAGGATGGGGCGCCCTATCCCGCGGAACTATCGCATGGGGCCCCACCCCAACAGGCACCGCCTCTGGGCGCACCGCCAGCCCGCCCGCCAGTGCCCAGGCCGCGCCACGCCCTGCCTCAAGAGGCTCCCACTACCCAGCCCCCAGGATCCCTACGCCGAGTCCACAGATGAATTCACAAGAGTTCCCCGCCATCAAGTACCCAACAGGAGTTACAGACTCCTCGCCACTTCCGTACGCCACCAGCTCTCGACCATCTTGTCCAAACCCCACAAACTGCCCCTGGACCCATAGTTTCGAACGTTCACCACAAACCCTCCCACCTGTGCCCTGCTGCCGAGTGTCCAGTCCACGTGTTTCTCTCAATCAGGACGGTCCACCGCCGCCAGCTCCAGTCCCACCCCACCCCGCCCGTGCCCACCGCCTTCCCCGGAATGCTCACAATCTCAGCAAGCAGGAGAAATCCCTTTCGGGTGCGCCAGTAGCTGGTGAAAGCGGCCCAGCAGCCGGGGGCTGACAGGCGCTCAGAATCCGCCATGGCGTGGGCTGCAGTCCCTGGAGATCTGCTCGCTTACTCGCGGGTTCGAGGACGCTGCACACCCTGCCGTCTAGCCCGCTGTCTGGTCTGGAAGGGGGCCCCGGGGCGAAGGAGGGAGTGAATCACCGCGCCGAACCGAAGCAGGCGGGGCCGGAGTGGGCAGGGCCAGGTGGCTGCCGCCCCGAGGCCCCCTCGCCCCGCCCACCCAGGAGAGTCTTGCTGGGCGCGCAGACCCTGGGCGCCCCACCTCCGAAGTGCTTTGTAACTCCCTTCTCTAGGTGCAGGCATATCGGGCCCTGTGCCTTTTTTAAACGCAGAAGAGAGGTTGGAGATTAGCGGTTAGAGTACTTCCCTAGCAAGCGCAAGGCCCTGGGTTCGACTCTCCAGCAGGACGTAAACCCGGAGTGGTGGTACATGACTGTCATCTCAGCACTCAGCAGGCTGAGGCAGGAAGATTGCCGTGACTTCTAGGTCACCCTGGGCTACATAGTAAGTACGGGGCCAGCCTGGGTTACAGAGTGAGATCCCGTCTCAAAAAAATAAAAAATAAAAAAAAGATGCAAAAGAGCTGTCTCAACTTAAGACTGCGAGAATCTGGTTTTGGTAGGGAGTGACTCCGTTTCCTTAGCTGAAAAAGAGGCATTTTTACAAAATTCTTGGAGATATTGAATGGTTTCTCTGATATGAGCAACCCAGATCACAATTATCTCACAGAACGTAAAGTGAAAAATAAAGGGAAGGGGGGCGGGGGTGTTGTGGAAGAGGGTAGGAGGTGGATCGAAAGGAAAGCGGGGAAGGTCTTGTTACCTTGACTAGATATGTATGTGCACAAAATGCCCAAAACCAATGTAAACCTTAAATTTTGCACTTATACATGCCAATAAAATGGGGGGGGGGCGTGAAAAATATTCTTGGAGCCAGGCATGTTTCCAAAATTCAAAATATTTTAGATTTTAGAAATTTTTTCTGGTGCATGCATGGCATATTATCAATCTCAGTGGGGCTTGAGGTGTTTAAAGTTACTTGTTTCCCCCAGGAAAAGTAAGAATGTTTATAATAATTGAGATAAATTAAGACTCGAACAATGTTTCTCATTAAGTTAGATCAGTACCAAATTTGAGGTAGAAGAAGTGACAGTTGGTTTCCAGAGCTTTTTAGACTTTGGAATTGTCAACAAAGGATAGTAGAAGGGCTGGGGGCATAGCTCAGCTGTTGGGGCACTTATCTAGCAAGTGGCAGGGGGTCGGGTAACCAGGGGAGTTCCATTCCCCAGCACTGGGGAAAGAAGAGGAGATAGTGACGAGTCAAATACTCCTTTTGGGGATGAGTACATAGCTCAGAGGTTAAAATGCTTGCCTAGCAAGTGCAAGGCCCTGGGTTCAATTCCCCAGCACCACATAAAGCTAGGTGGTACACTCCTGTAATCCCAGCACTCAGGAGGCTAAGGCAGGAGGACTGCCACGTCCAAGGCTAGCCTGAGCTACAGAGAAAGACCCTGTCTCAAAAATAAATAATAAAATAAAATAAAACATGAAAAACCCTCTCAGCAGAAATAAGTATGAGACCATACTGATATAAAGGTGCACACAGGGCCTGGTGAACATCAAGCCTCTTAATAAATAGTGCTTGAGCCTAGGTAGCCCAGGGTCTGAGGCTGTTCTGCAATTTCAGGTAAATCCTGATTCAAAGTGCAGGGCAGTCTCAGTTTTCTGGTTCTGAGGAGAAGGGTAACTAGTCCAGCCATAAATGAAGAATGAGGAAGGAGCAAAAGTTTATTGCTGGGATCTTGGCAAGACAAGAGGATGGGGCTGGAGTAAGAGCACAGCAGTTAGAGTACTTTGCCTAGCAAGCACAAGGCCCTGGGTTCAATTCCCCAGCACCGATATAAACCGGACATGGTGGTACATGCCTGTAATTCCGCCACTCAGAATTCTGAAGCAGGAGAATTGCCAGGTGTTTGAGATGAGTCTGGGCTACATAGTGAATTAAGGACCAGCCTAGACTACAGAGCAAGACAAAAAAAAAAAAAATGAGGTAAGAGGATATTTGCAGAGTAACTAATTTCTCCTGCCTCAGCCTTGGTATCTTCATCTGAGATTTGCACCTGGTTTCCTAGAATCCGTACTCCTAAGATGTTCTAATGAATACACTCTCCAGGCTGTTGGCTCCATTCTCATCTCCTGAGGCAGAGAATCATAGTTGAAAGTCCAAGAGTATTCGATCTAATGATCTGTCTGCTCTCCCTCTCCCAAACACAGGTTCCTCAAAACTAAGAAAGGGCTCCCTACTTTCACTTGAAGTTGCAAGAGTGACTAAATAGTGGAAGGAATGGAACCTACTATTCCCAGTGCTGAGTGTGTTCTTTCCAACTCTGAGAAATGCCAAATTAGTGAAACAAGACACACACGGCCTCAGAACCCTTGCACTTGCTATTCCCACTTTTTTCAGTGCCTTTTCACCAACTCTTCATTCGTTTGGCTTTTGGTAATTGAGGTTTCAGTTCAAATGTTATGTTCTCAGAGGCCAGTAGCCCACCATCATCTCCCTCCCATATAACATTTCTTTCTGAATTTTTAGTTATTCCTTTTTCTTTTTTTATGGTACTGGGGGGAAATCCCAGGACCTTCACACTGAGCTACATCCCCAGCCCATTTCTTATTTTGTATTTTAAGATAGGGTCTTGCTGCATCACTAAGTTGCCCAAGCTGGACTCAAACTTGCAATACTCCTGCCTCAGCCTCCTAAAGTATTGGGACTACAAGCCAATGCTACTGGGCCCAGCATTTATTCATTTCGTTATCTTTTTTTGTGTCAGGGTCTTTGTCTGCAGTCTGAGCTGGTCCTGAACTCACTCTGTAGTCCAGGCTGGCCTAAATCCTTCTGCCTCACCTTCCTGGGTGCTGGTATTACAGATGTGCACTCATTTTCATATTGTTCATGTCTAACATTAGTTCATGAAGTCAGAAATTTTTAAGCCTTCATCTCCAAGCATTTGCCTATCCCAGTGCAAGGTATATAGTTGAGGTTCAATTAATACTTATCAAATACAGATGAAATCAAGAGGACAGAATTCAAAATCAGGACTGGGAGTTGAACCTAGAGCCTTCATATTGAGCTACATCTCCAGCTCCTTTTTATTTATTTTTTAGACTGGATCTCCCTAAATTGCCCAATCTGGGCTAAAAAATGTGATCCTCCTGCCTCAGCCTCCTAGAGCAGCGGAGCGACAGAGGTGTGCCATCATTACACACGGCAGGAATTAGGCATTGATTAAATCTTGCTTCATACCCCCACCTCAAGCTATTTACGCTTTCTGGACCTCACTTTCTTCCTCTGTCAAAGAAACATATCGGAGTTGCTGAGTAGATGTGTGACTAGATAAAAATAAATATTGCAGTAAAGTCACTTGTAAGAACGAGGCTAAGTGGCTAGGTTGCTATTATTAGTCCCCTGGGTGTGATTATGTTCATAGGAATGGGCTCTCGAACCCTTTCCTCCTATCTGTAGAGGCACACCCCCACCAAGCTCTGAGTCAGGGGTAGCTGGAAGCAGTGGACTTGACGCAACCTCTACAGCTCTTAACATTCAAACCTCTTCAGGCTTCAGGTCCCAGAGTTTACAGCTAGACGTTGCAGTGTCCGTCTTCACTCCAAGGGCCACCCCAGCCCCGCACTCTGGTCCTTTTAAGGTTCTTTTTCTCCTCCCTACCTCCACTCCATAGGAGCGAAAGTTGCCTGTTTCCTTCCAACCACAGCTTCCCTCCTTAGGAGGATGGGAGTGAGTGTTCAGGATGTGGTGACAGCATAGGTGACCAAGCATTTCTAACCTCAGCCAACGCCTGCACTGGGGCTGCCCAGGTTGGAGTTCTGTTGGCCATATAAGCCCTGGCTGTGGGGCTTGGTTCTCAGGGTGGAGGAAACTCTGGGTCTCTCCCGGAACAGGGAACGCCCAGCTTGTGGCCTGCTCACACAGGCCCCGCTCTAGTTGTCGCAGGCTATGGAAAAGGAGGCGTGGCTCAAAGGTTCTAACAGCCATTTTTAGCCTGGCGCGCCCGCAGCGCTGACTCACACCTTCCCGGCTCAGTCTCAAAGGGGCTGCAGGGGCCCCAGCCTGGGTCTGGAGTGTGGCAGTTTCTGTGCGGGTAAAAGCTGGCCTTCCAGGCCGGAAGTGGGAGTGTGCAGGCTCCTAGGGAAGATACCGCTCTGCGTGTAGGCTTGCTATCCCAAGGTGAGCAGAGGGTCCGGGACAGTGGGTGTGCCGGTGCGCTTACATAACTGGGCTCGCACAAGCGTTGTATGAGCTTCCACACACCTTCAAGAGTGAGATCAATGAACAGAGAAAGAAGCAGGAGTTAGCCATAAGGAATGGAGAGCAAAACACTGGACTAAGGACAGGCAGAAGTGAAGACCCGTTGGGAGAATGAAAGAAACAGCACAGCGCCCAGCTTGCCAGTGGCTGCAAGAGGCCCTCCTGGAAACCGGCTGCCCCACCCCACTTGGAGCACCGAACAAGTCTAGACTGGATGAAATCATTTTATTACTTTACTTGCAAGAAGTGTGAGGCTAGAGTCTGGGATGACCACACCACTGATGCTGGATGCTGGGGAGTGTTGGGGGGACATGCTAGTGTAGTTGCAGGGCACACTAGACCAGACTGGATGGTACCAAGAGAGCACAGAAACATTTGATGGGTGCTCAATGTCTGTGCCTACCGGCTGCCCTGGATACCTAGGGCCTGTGAGAGCCACTCCTCACTCGGTACCAACCAGGGCCCCGGAGAACCAGCCCCCTGTGGAGCTCTGAAGGAGGACGTCCGGGGCTGTTAACTACTGTCCTTGGAGTAGGGTCATGGTTGTTCAGGATCTCAGACTTCCTACCAGAACAATGGTGATGAACTGAGGACAGGCTGCCACTTTGAGACGTCATCTCTGGATCCCCAGCAACTGGGCTGCTGCAACCTGGGGATAGTGGAACTGCAGATTAGGTTAGGTGGCAGAGAACAAAAATCAGGGCCCTTGGCTGAGAATGGAAGGAAGAGCCCAAGGGCTGTGGGAGACAAGACAAATCCATTGGAGAAACCTGCCCTCAAGGCCTGGAGATACCTACCTTCTCGTGATTAGCACCATTCCTCCCAAACTCCAGCACCTCCTTTGAGGAGCTGCATCCTCTCCTCAACAGTGATGTGTTCCTCAGAAATTTTCTACAATCCCCAAAGGAAATTAAACATTGACATTGGCCTTGGGACTATGAACCCCTCCTATCTAAGATCCCCTAACTCTCCCCTTCATCACCCCACTTCCCTTGACTCCCAATCCTTTCCCTTAGGGACACTTTGTTTCTCAGAACTAGACTCTCTACCCTCCAGATCCCATCCCAATTCTGGCTTCCTTTCAAGGGATTAAGAGCTTTCCTTCTGAATACCCAAGATCACTTACCCTAGGCCTCTTCCCTGTTTTCATATATCAAAAGCCTCTCCTCTGAAATACATATCATGAAGAGGGCTCCTTCCCCTACCTCCCAACTTGAGAATACCATAACCCCAACCAAACACTAAATCCCGACTCTCCCCACTGTGACCACTGAGCCATTTCCCCCAGGATCCCAGCCTCTCCACTCTGTAAGCCTCTCCTCTCCCCTGGAAAACCCGCCATCTCCTTCCTAGGGCCCTCCCAGCCCCTGAAACTTGCCAGGATGAGTCTCATGAAGCCGCTGGAACATGAGGTGGAGCCTGGGGCCTCCAGCTCGGATATGTTCCGCCACCTGGGCATGGGTAAAGTCCTCCATTGGTTCTTCATTGATATGGAGCACAAGGTCACCAGTCTGCAAGGAAGTGGAGCTGTAGGAAGAACAAATGAAGAGCACACAGACAAAGGCAAGTAGCACATCTAGGAATGGAGCACACACTGACAGTGGAATAGCCTGTGCTGTTTTGGCCCCTACTCAAGGTGAGGCCAAAGCCAGCAGGACCATGGACCAGCCCCACTGAGAACTGACCAGAGGCATAGGGTGGCTTCAAAGCACAGCTTTTCTTAACCTGAGTCACTTGAGGTGTTGAGGTATATGTACCCAGAGGCTCTGGTTTGCAATGCTGGAGTAAGGACAAGAATGTACTTATATTGCCAGACCCAAGACAAGTGGCATTAAATAGAAGAATGGTACGTGAGGATGGTGTTCCACAACAGTGGCATGAGACAAATAGCTGTCTGTGAATTCTATGTCTACAGAATCCATCATTCAAATGGCTGGGGGATGAAAAAGGCAGAGAAGCCTATTGCAGGATGCGAGACATGCCATAGACTACCTAAGACCAATCTTCTGTTGTTGTTGTTGTTGTTGTTGTTGTTGTTGTTGTTGTTGTTGTTGTTTGTGGTACTGGGGATCAAGCCTAAGGCCTTCACACTGAGCTAGGTGCTCAGCCCTCTGTTTTCCTAAAAGAGGATCTTACTCTGTAATTCAGGCTGGTCCTGAACTTACTGTGTAGCCCAGTATGACCTCAAACTCACAGCAATCCTCCTGTCTCAGCCTCACAAGTGCTGGGGTTATAGGTATGTGTCATAATGCCCAACTAATCTTTATGTAGTGCTGGGGAATCGAATCCAAGGCCTTGAACATGCTAGGCAGGCAGTGTAACCACTGAGCTACACCCCCAGCATCCTCAGTCCATTTTTATTTTTGATTTTGATATAAGGTCTTGCTAAGTTGTCCAGGCTGGGTTCAAACTTATAATCCTTCTGTGTCAGCCTCCTAGAGTGCTAGGATTATACGTAGATCTGTGTCAACCAGCCTCTTTAGTTAACTTTCCAGTCTCATTTTTTGGTCTAGCCTTTACAACTCACACACAGACTTGCTCACAGTTTAACTTTCACATACATACACATATATATATGATGCTGGGAGTGGAACTCGGGGCCTTCACACTACACTACAATCCCATCCCATAAGGTCTCACTAAATCTCCAAATTGCCCAGGTTGTGATCAAACTTGCAATCCTCCTACTTCAGCCTCCCAAATGATTGGAATTGCAGGCCTGTCCCACCAATAATCTTAAAATTTCAGTCCAAGCCGGGGCCAGTGACACAAGCCTAGCACTAGAAGACTGAGAATAAAGAATCACAAATTCAAGCCCAACCTGGCTAATTTAGTGATTTAGCAAGACTATTTCAAAACTAAGGCCAAAAAATGGGCTGAAGATGTAGCATAGTGGGAGGGCTCTGTGCTCAATCCCAAATATCCCACACAAAAAGGACTCAGACCAATAAATATCCCAATTCCACATTTTAGAAAATAATCCTTAACCCAACATGGTGGCACAGATCTGCAATCTCAGTATTCTGGGAGGCTGAGACAGGAAGATGGCAAATTTGAGCCAACTAAGGTGGTTAACTTAGTGACTTAGTGAGACTCTGTCTCCAAATCAAAGCCAAAAAATGGGCTGGGGATGTAGCATAGTGTAAAACCTCTGGCTCCTGGTACAACCACTAGAGTGCAGTATAGAAATTCCTCAAAATAAATATCCCCTTTGATCCAGCGATACCTCCTCTGGGAATCTTTCCAAAAGAGTTAAAAGCACCATATAACAGAGACACATGTATACCCATGTTCATAGCAGCACAACTAAGGATAGCTAAAATATGGAAGACACCAAAATACCCATCAACAGACCAATGGATAAATTGTGGTGTATGTTCACATTAGAGTACTACTCGTCTATAAAGACAGATAGGTTTGAGGCTTTTGTATGTAAATGGAGGCAACTTGAGACCATCATGCTCAGTGGAGTCAGATGCAGAAGGTGAAATATCAAATGATTTCTCTAATATGAGAAACACAGATTACAGTCATTTCATAGAACTAAATGAGGAATAGTGGGGACTAGTGGAGAGTGAGAGAGTGTGGGAGGGCCAGAAAGGTAGAGGGGAAGGATTTATGATTTTGATATGATATATATGTGCACAATATACTCAAGTTCAATGTAAACATTATGTTTCATATATATACATATTAATCAAATGAGGGGGGAAAGCTCTGGGTTCCATCCTCAGCACAGCAAAAGTAAATAAGTAAATAAATAAATAAAGGCCGGGGTTATAGCTAAGTGTAAAAGCCCTGGATTGGTCTTACAGTACCATAAATAGTATTTCTGGGTCCCCCTTCTGACAAGCAGAAGCTTTCTCCTCCTTTCCCCTTCTAACTTCCTTTTTTCCCTTTCCATATTTTTCCCAATAAAGTGTTCTTTTCACAAAATAAAAGTTAAAAATTTTTATTTAAAAAATAATAATCCTGGAGTGAGGTATAGTAGCTCAGTCCCATAATCTCAGCTCTCTGGAAGCTTGAAGCAGGATGTAAATTCCAACCCAGTCTGGAAATTTAGCAACTTGGTGAGACCTAGTCTCAAAAAACAAACTGTGGTGGACTGGGGATGTGGCTCAATGATAGGCCCTGGGTTCAATACCTAGTACTGAAAACAAAAAATTCTGAGTCAGCTATTTGAATAATTTCCAGACTTTCCTAGCCCCACTAATAAAGCACAGAGCCAGGCTGGGAATGTAGCTAGTTTAGTGGTTAAAGCACTTCCTGACCATGCACAAGGCCAGCTTGGGCTCCATAGTGAGTTCAGGACCAGACTGGACTACAGAGTGAGACTGTCTCAATAAATAAATAAATAAATAAATAAATAAATAAATAAATAAATAAAACAAAGTACAGAAGCCAAGTCTCAACTGATGTGGCCCAAACAGGAGGAGACTCCTACTCCAGGATGTGCCTACAGTTCCCTCTAATTAGCCTCTAAACCTCAAATTTCAGGCCACATCTCCAATGCACGCAAATAGCCTCCATCCCTTGACTAGCATTCTAGGCCTCCCCTTTAACAAACACCCACCCCTGACAGCACACTACAGGTTCTGCCTTCTCAGAAAATGCTCTACGATGCCCTGCTAACTGGAGTAATCAACCAGACCCCCAACCTTAATGGATGTTCCAGGGCTCTAGCACTCACTTCCTGCAATAACCCTAAGGAAGGGCTGGAGGAATGACTCAGCGGTTAAACTGCTTGCTAATCAAACACTTAGGTAAGTGCTAAGTATCTGAGCTTGATTCCCCAACACCTCATAAACCCAGCATGGTGGCGCATGCCTGTAATCCCAGCTCAGGAGGCTGAGACCAGAGGACTGCTGTGAATCCAAGGCCAGCCTGGGCTATAGAACATGATCCTACAGGAGTATGCTGGGTAAGTCCAGGCCCTGCCTCCTCATAGAACACCCTTGGAACCTGGCCCTCCCAATGACAACCCGTGTCCCCACCCAAGGGCATAACTAAAGGCCTCCCACTTTGGAACCCAGCTCCACTCTGATTCAGTACCCAGGAAAGCCCACCCATTCTGCAACCTCCTTGGGACGCAGGTGCAATGCAGCGCCAGCCCTGCATACTAGTGCAGACACGTCAGCTGCAGGCCAAGGTATGCCTGTCCAGGTATGCCTGTCCAGCTTCATCAGGAGCTTCCGGGTGCCTGGGCCAGTGAGCGGCAGGAAGCCGTGGCCTGTGTGGGACAGGGGAACAAGTGCTGACCCTGAACCTGGCGAAAACCCGTGACTCAGATGTCACGAAGACCTAGAAATGTTCCTTCAAGATACCCAGAGACCCCTGCCCACTCCATAGTAACTCTGGTGGTCATCGACTGCCCCTCCCTGCTACTGTCCCCAAGCATCACTGGTATGCCATGGAACCCTGTCTTGCCCCACAATGTCATTGGAGATAGCCACTTAACTGCAAAAGTTTGGGACCCCGATAAATGTTTCTATAGCTCTTCAGTTATTTCCTAAGAATTCTAGATAAGAAGTTTCCACCATATACCCAGAAACACCACTTTCCCAAGACCTCTTGAGAGAACATGACCCAGGGACCATTGATTCCTGATTCCTTCTCAGTATCCTAAACAATCTCTGCTACTTCCAGGAATTGCCCAGTTTCCCCACTTGGTCCTTGTATCCCCAGACTCCACAGGTCCCCAGAGGCCCATATTCCTACCCCACCCTTGCAATACAGACCTTGTGCTCTGGGCATCCCCAGACCCCTTCTCAGCAAGTACCTCCAGAGACTCCCGAAAACACCCTCTCTCTCCCACCTCACCCATGCCGCCCGTTCTGGTACACTGCCCCTCCTTTCGAATGTGGGTATGGATAAGGGGACTGGGGCTGCAGTTATTGTCTCTGGAGCCTTGCACCTGCCTCCACTGTTTGGGCGACAGAGCAAGACCCTGTTGAAAGAAAGAAAAAGAAAGAAAGAAAGAAAGAAAGAAAGAAAGAAAGAAAGAAAGAAGGAAGGAAGGAAGGAAGGAAGGAAGACATGCATATAAATATTTGTAACACCTTTATTTCTTTTTTATTTTTGAGACAGGGTCTAAATCTGTAGTCAAGGCTACTCCTAATGCCAAAGCTGGCCTTAAACTCATGGCAATCAGCCTGCCTCAGCCTCCCAAGCACTGGGATTACAGGAATGGGCCACCAAACCCAGATTGTGTGGTGCTGGAGAATCAAACTGCAGGCCTTGCACGTGTGAGGCAAGTGCTTTAACTGTTCTCTGTTTCATTAGTGGGGCCATTATGAAGGTCTAGAGATTATTCAAATAGCTGACCCAGGATTTTTTTGCTTTCAGTACTGGGTATTGAACCCAGGGCCTACAAACTGAGCAACGTCCTTAGCCCATCATACTTTTTTCTGTTTTTTTCAAGACTAGGTCTCAATAAGTTGCTAAATTTTCAGGCTGGGCTGGAACTCACATCCTTCTGCTTTGGGCATCCAGAAAGCCAAGATTATAGGACTGAGCATTTGTTAATAGCCCAAAATTGAAAACAACCCAAATATCCATCAGCCAGTGACTGGATCAGCAAACAAGTATATTAATACAGTGGTATTGTGGTTTGGATCTGCAAACCACATACCTTGCTCCAGGATTATTATTATTATTATTATTATTATTATTATTATGAAGCTGGGTCTCTCACTGTAGTCTGGACTGGTCCTGAAATCACTGTGAAGCACAGGCCGGCCTAGAACTCATGGCAGGAGCGCCAAGATTACAGGTGTGTGCCACCACACCCGACTTATGTGGTGCTGGGGACCTGAACCCAGGGCTTTGCACTTTAACTGCTGAGCCATGCCCTCATTCCAGCACCTTTATTTCCTGTCATATCTATTGTGGGCTTCCTTAACAAAGTATATTGCTGACTGGCTGGCTGGATCAACAGAAATTTTTCATAGTTCTGTAGAATGGAACGTTCAAGACTAAAGTGCTGTCCAATTTGGCTCATAGTAAAGGAGCTTGGCTTGTACATGGATGCCCTCTGGTTCTGTCCTCACATAGAGTTTTTGGTATTTTGTTTTTGTTGTTGTTTTTGTTCTTGTTTTTGTTTTGTTTTGTTTTTGAGACAGACACTCACTCTGTAGTTCAGGCTAGTCCTGAACTTACTGTACAGGCCAGGCTGACCTAAAATTCATGGCAATCCTCCTGCCTCAGCATTAGGACTGGGATTACAAGCGTGTGCCACCACACTTGACTATTCACATTAAGTTGAGAGAGAGAGAGAGAGAGAGAGAGAGAGAGAGAGAGAGAGAGAGATGAGATGAGATATAATCGTCTCTCTCTTCCTTCCCCCATTACTGAGGATGGAACCTGTGAGCGTCATCTGACGGTAGCAGTAGCATATTATTCAAGGTAAAGATGAAGGATCTTTACATTTTCACACACTTTACCTGTCCAGGTGACCAGACAAAAGGGGAAATGGGAAGAGGGATAAAGGTAATGACATTGTGATAAACTTGGCCCTGAGCCAATGCCTTAGATCTTATCGGGAAGACTGCATCATGCCAATAGGAAAAGGCAGCAGGAGGGACCTGTGACCTAGGAATTTAAGTCAATATCCACCATGTTTTCCATGTGCCTCTCTCCACTTGCATGCAGAAAGGTCACACTTTTTGCAAAAAGAAAATTAAAGCCTCATACTCGGTCATCCATGCCTCCCATGTCCAGCCTTTATTTAAACAGGTAAACTATGAGCCATTTCTAACAAACCCAGGGCTTTCACACCAAACTATATCCCCAGTCATGTTTATTATATTTTTTTTAATTTTAATTTTTTTGTTTTATTTCCTTCTTTGTTTTTTGAGACAAGGTTTTACTAAATTGCCCAGGCAGGGGTCAAACTTGGGATCATTTTGTCTTAGCCTCTGAGATTGCTGGGATTACAGGCCCATACCACCACACTGGACCTCTTCCTCTTTTTAGAAGACTATAGTCCTATCCGATTGGGGCTCCATCATAATGACCTCACTTACTGACGTTACTCTTTTTTTACATCTAACCTTTAATTACCTCCCAAAGCTCACATCTCCAGATAAAGTTACATTGGTAGTTAGGGCTTTAACACATGAATGTAAAATGGGGGGGGGGCATGCAATTTAGTCCAGAGCATTTGTGAATAGCCCCAAATTGAAAATAACTTAAATGTCCATCAGTAGGTGAGGGGAGCAGAAAACAAGTATGTTTATACAGTGATATTGTGGTTTGGATCTGCAATGTCCCCCAAAAGTCTCATGTATTTGGATGCTATGGATTTTCTATGGAACTATGTGCCTGGTCTATGGAAACTGGGGCCTGGTCTACAAGGATGGATTGCAGGCCTGTAGATGGATTATAGGTATGCGCTGGAAGGGGTGGAACATTGAGCCTAGACCAAGGGCAGATCACTAGGACAGACCTGGATGGATATATAAGCTGCTTCCTGCCTTCCTTATGAGACAAGACTCAATTTGCCTTGACTTGGCTTCCTGTTAGCAATGCCTTGAGAAGCTACCTCCACCTCTGCCTCTGCCATGTACTTCCATTGTTGCCAGCCATGCCTGAGTGGACTGTGACCTTCTGAAACTGTGAGATAAAATAAACTTTTCCTCCCCTAATTAGTGGATGTTGGGTCTTGAGTCACAGCAATGAAAAAGTGACTAAGACAAGTGAAATACAACTCAGCAACAAAAAGGAAGGAACAATTTGGATGATGCTCAAAATAATTATGATATGAGCAAGGGGTGTAGCTCAGTGGTACAATACATGCTTAACATGCTTAAAACTTTGGGTTTGATCCTCAGTGCCATAAAAAAATTCTTTTTTTTTTTTGAGACAGGGTCTCACTCTATAGTCCAGGCTGGTCCTGAACTCACTATATAGCTCAATCTAGCCACAAACCCATGGTAATCCTCCTGCTCCAACCTGACAAAAAAATCATCAATATACTTATGATAAGTAAAAGAGGCCAGATCCTTATAGAAAAGAGCACATGTTATATGATTCCTATGATTCCAGTAATGTAAAAAGTGGAAAGCAAATCGATAACCAGACACGGGACATGGTGGTGTGTGCCTGTAATTCCAGCTACTCAGGAGCCCAAGACAGAAGGATTGCAAGGTCATGTTCAGCTGGACAGCTTAGTGAGACCCTGTTTCAAAGAAAAAAAGTTGCCTTGGTGGCACAAGCATGTAACCCTGGCACTCTGAAACAGTACTTTTTTTTGTTTTTTGTTTTTTGTTTTGTTTTGTTTTGTTTTGTTTTTAGAAAGGGGCTCTTTGTATAATCCAGGCTAGTCCTCTACTCAGCATGTAGCCCTGGCTGGCCTCCAACTCATGGCAGTTCTCCTGCCACAACTTCTGTGGTGGCTTGGATCTTGAGTGTCCCCCAAAAGCCTCGTGTTCCTATAGATACTGTGTAGGGTTTGGAAGTGGCACCTGGCTGGGAGGGGCGTGTGCTTGTCTGCCCCTCCTCCCAGTCTCTCTCTTCCACCATGCAATAAGGATCTCAGCCCCTGAAACTCCAGTTGCAGCTGTAGCTGCAACCCCACCATGTGATTCCACCATTTTCCAGCTGCCCACCCATGAACAGACTGAGACCTTCTGAAACTGTAAGCTACAATAAATCTTTCCTCCCTAAGTTATGGATGTCAGGTATTGAGTCACAGTGACAAGAAAGTAACTAAGACAACCTCCCAAGTGCTGGGATTACATGTGTGAGCCACCATGCCTGGCTTATGTAGTACTGGAGAATCGAACTCAAGGCCTTGCACTTGCAAGGCCAGTGCTCTAACCACTCTACTACTCCTCAGGTCCCAGAAACCATTTTGAAAAGAGCCTGAGTCCCAACTGTTTAAGGTAAAAGAAGCCAAGATAGGCCACACACCAGGGATTTGGGAAATACTCTTCACCAATGCCTACAAAATTACTGACACAAAGACAGTTGCAGAGATGAGAGAAAGATTGTTGACCTCCTGAACAATATGGGTCATAATGAGAGTAGAACAAAGAGGGCAGAGAGCCCTGCCCTTGGGTTAGGGAAGCCAGAATAGACTAGAGAGCAGTGCAGAAGGGGTTGGGAGTTAACAAGACACCTTGGAAGCCCTTGGACTGTTAGGTCCCCTTGCTGCCTACTCCCAGCATAGATCTAGGAGGCTTTCAGGTCCCCTTACATATCTTCATACACATTCAGAAAAACCTTTCAGCTCGGCCTTTAAGGTGAAGTCCCTCATCAATAGAATTATGGGAAGACAAGGCAATAGAATACGTGCAAAAATGCCTGATTCTCCAGAACCTAATGTTGGGCTGGAGGAATAGCACAGCAGTTAAACCATTTGCCTAGCAAGTACAAGGCCCTAAGGTGACTTCTCAACACCAAACAAACTGGGTGTGGCAGTACATGCCTGTAAGACCAGTGTTTTGGAGGCTAAGGCAGGAGAATTTCCATGAGTTTGAGGTAAGCCTGGGCTACATAGTGAGTTCAGAACCAGCCTGGACTACAGAGCAAGACACTGTCTCAAAAAAAAAAAAAAAGAGGCTGTGGATGTAGCTCAGCAGCTAAAGAAGTTGCCTAGCACCAGCAAGGCCCTGAGTTTGATTCCCTAATACCACATAAGCCAGGCATGGTGGCATACACCTGTAATCCCAGTATTGGGGAGGTTGCAGGCAGATAATTGCACTCAATCCAAAGCCAAGTTGGGTTACATAGTGAGTTCAGGGCCAGCCTGGGCTACACAGCATGACCTTCCCTGATGAAAAAAAGGGGGGGGAGGGATGCGGCCTAGAGGAATGGCTCAGCAGTTAAAACGCTTGCCTAGCAAGTGCTGAGTCAAGCACTAAGTACCCGAGTTTGATTCCCCAGCACCACATAAGCTGGGCATGGTGGCACACGCCTGCGATCCCAGCACTTGGGAGGCTGAGGCAGGAGGATTGCTGTGAGCACAAGGCCAGCTGGGCTACAGAGCAAGGCCCAATCTTTTTTTTTTTTTTAATGGTACAATAAGCATCCAAGACATTTGAAAGTACATTTTCACTTCCGGTCAAGATGGCAGCTGAGTAACAGCATTACACAATGTCTCCTCATTGATCCACTTAAGAAGTCGAGAATTTAGTTAGAAAAAGTGTGTTCAGTACAGCTAGGAAAGAGAGGAGCATCCCCAGTAACTGAAAGGAGGCCAGGGGGAGGTCAGAAATTCTGAAGGATCATCGAAAGCAGAGAAAAAAAACCTCCAGCAGCCCAGGAAGCTGCTGTAGGCTGCCTTCAAACGGCTGGAGCCACAGGCAGCTGCGGACGGAGGAAAGCTCACATGAGGCAGAAGATCATAAGTTTGAGCACAGCTTGTACAACTTGGGGAGTTAGCAAGACCTTGTCTCAAAATAAAGATTTAAAAAATGGACTGGGAATGTAGCTCAGTGGGAACAAAACCTACTGCTGCTGCTGCAAAAAAAAAAAAAAAAATGTGTCATCTAGAGTTTCTTAGCACAGTGGTCCCCAACATTTTTGGCACCCAGGACAGGTTTTGTGGAAGACAACTCCTCCTCCCCACCACAGGCTGAAGGTGGGGAAAATGGCACTAGCATCACCACTTCAGCACTACCTCACATCATTGGACATTAGATTCTTAGAGGAAGCACATAACTTAGACCCCTCATGCGCCAGGTCACAGCATGTTCGGGCTCCTAGGAGAATCTGAAGAGCCCACAGACCAGCCAGAAAGTTCAGAATGGGCCTCAGGGGTTGAGGCCTAGGGCTCTGTGATTTATTAGCTGCTGTTAGGAAGGTCTGGAAATTATTCAAATATCTGGCTCAAGATTATTTTTAAGAAAGTGGAGTTTAGATGGGCACTGTGGGGCATTCCTCTAATCCTAGATACTGAGGAGGCTGAAACATGAGGGTCCTGGTGAATTTGAGGCCAGTCTTAATAATATTTTTCCTGGTACTTGGAATTGAACACAGGGCCTATGCTCTTAGCTCCATCCTCAGCCTCTTTTTTATTGCTTATTTGCAGCAGAGCCTAGCTAAATTGCTAAATTGCCGGGCCAGGCTTGAACTTGTGATCCTTCTGACTCAGCCTCCCAAAGTGCTATGACTGACAGCCTATACTACAAGACCTGGCCAGTGTGGTAATTTAGAAAGCCTATCTCAAAAAAAAAAAAAAAAAAAAACTGAAAAAGAAAGACGAGGGGCTTCCCGTTAAGATGGCAGCTGAGTAACAGAGCTGTACAATGTCTCCTCATGGAACCCCTCAAAAAGTTGAAAATATAGCCAAAAACTTCCTGCTCAATGTAGATAGGACAGGTAAGAGTCCTTCAATTCCCCAACAATTGAAAGAAGGCCAGGGGAAGATCAGAAATCCCAAAGGAACATTGGAAGTTGGAGAAGAAAAACCCAGCAACCCAGGAAGCCACCCTAGGCCCATCCATGTGAACAGCTGGGGGCTGCCAGGATCTGAAGACAGAAAAAAGCTGGCTTGGATTTCAGAACCTCTGACCAAGCTAGCAAAGGAAGGAGCACCCCAAACACTGAAAAAGGCCAGAAAGGTCAGAAATCCTGAAGACATATTGTAAGTGGAAGAAAACAGAAGCCAATTGAGTGCAGCCCTGAGCTGCCAGCACCCACAGTTAGAGGAAAGCGTGAGTCTGGAACCTCAGACAGAGGTAAGCACAGATCCAGGGGAAGTGGGAATTGACAACAGCTAGTGCCCCAGCCTCCAAAACCAAGCCTGTACATACTACAAATGCACTGTGAGTTCTCCCTAAAAAAGGCCTCCCGAAGATGCAGCACTCAGCAGTCATGACAGGCGATGACGTAAACAGGATCCATTTTTTTAAAAAATGAGCCCTAGACTCAACTGGTTAGAGTAAAAGGAAGCTCAGAAGAATGCGCATCAGGGTTTTTGGGGTCACTCTTAAACAGTGCCTAGGAAAAAAAACTGGCACAAGAGACAGTTGTGGAGAGGAAAGAAAGGCTGCAGATCTCCTGAACAGCTGGGTGTGGTGGAAGCACCTCTGAGGGTAGAGAGCCCTGCCCTTGGTGGAGGGAAGCTACGACAGGCAGGAGAGCTTTGCAGAGGGGGCTGGAGGTGGTCATGACACCTCAGAGGCCATCAGACTGTTAGGTCCTCCCTCACTGCCTACTTCCAGCACAGAACTTGGAAGAATTTAGGCTCCACACACACACCCTCATACTCAAAGAAACCTCTCAGCTAGGCCTTTCATGTGAAGTCCCTCAACAACAGAAACATGGGAAGAAGACAAGGCAATAGGACATCCACAGACATGCTTAAAACCCCAGAAACTAATGTCATGGGCCCTGAAATAGTGGAACTCATAGGGAACAAAGTAAAAAGGCAAATAAATGAGTTGAACAATCAGTTCAAACAAGATATTCTCAAAGAGGGGCTGGAGGAATGGCTCAGCAGTTAAAGTGTTTGCCTAGCAAGCACTAAGTCAAGCACTAAGTACCCAGGTTCGATTCCCCAGCACCACATAAGCTGGGCGTGGTAAACACACCTGGTTTGCCGTGAGTCCAAGGCCAGCCTGGGATCCATAGCTACAGAGCAAGAACCTGTCTCAAAAAAAAAAAAAAAAGATATTCTCAAAGACATGCAAGCATTGATCAGTAGGCTTAAAGAGAAACT
The DNA here is from genome assembly GCA_004027205.1 of Ctenodactylus gundi. Classification (NCBI taxonomy): domain Eukaryota; kingdom Metazoa; phylum Chordata; class Mammalia; order Rodentia; family Ctenodactylidae; genus Ctenodactylus; species Ctenodactylus gundi. Next base: position 46,581 of record PVKB01001702.1, on the reverse strand, counting down.
TACTAAAAAAAAATAGTGGTCCTAATAGGGAGAAATATTACTGAGCATATAGAAACCACAAATAAGTAGTTGGCTGAGATAAACAAGGAAATACAAGATATGAAGGAACATTTTAATAGAGAAGTGGAGATTTTGGAAAGAAATCTAGCTGAAATTTAGGATATAAAAAAACTCATTTGAAAGCAAGTTAAGTTGATTTGAACATCGTGAGGACAGAATTTCGGACCTTGAATACAAGGCTGAGGAAACAAATACTATAATTAGGCATGACTCCAAAATTAGAAATGAGTGAAGTAGCTGGATACAACAGGTGATGGATGATTCAAAAAGAACCAACCTCAGAATTATGGGTGTGGGGAAAAGAGCAGAAGGCAGCACCAAAGGTATAAAGAATTTATTTACTAAAATCATGCAAGAAATTTCCCCAAAGTTAGAAAAAAATTAATTTTCGGGAACGAAGTACTTATAGAACACCAAATAACCTCAACCAGCAATGAGACTTGCCACAACATATCATAATGAAAACCTCAGAAATACAACATAAAGAGAAAACACTAAAAGCAGCAAGAGAAAAACAGGCAGTATTCTAGCAAGGCAAACCCATTTGAATTACTGCAGATTTCTCATTGAAAACTTTAAAGGCCAGGAGAGAGTGGAGCAAAATATTTCAAGTTTTAAAAGACAACAATGTCAACCTAGCTTGTTGTGTCCAGCAAAATTATCCCTGAAAATTGAAATGAAAGTAAAAGTTTTTCATGACCAAAAATCTCTAGAGAAATCTACAACCCCTAGTCCAGCACTGTAGAAAACACTTGAATGAATCTTTGAGAGAGGCGGAGAGACAAGCAGCACCAAAAAAACATGGAAGAAAGGAAACATTGAAAGAGAAAATGTAACAAAAAATAGACTGGTATTTGAATAATTTGATTGGTATACTTCTAAAACAGTACCAGCTGTTTTATAAAATCTGTGAAATTTCCCCACACAATTATTATTTGTAATAGTATATTAGTTTGCAAGATATAATAACTACATTCAACATGGGGAATTAGGATAAAACCTTTAAAAACTATGCGTGTGTGAATTTATTGACAAATAAATTTTTGGTTTGATAAACCAAATCTGGCAAAATGTTAGTAATTAGTGAAATGTGAGTAAATAATTTATAAAAGTTAAAAAATTCCAAAATAAGTAAGTATGCCATTATATCTATTGCTTTAAGCATAATATACTCATGTGAAATAGATTTAAGTCCATTTAACATAGCAATTCAGTGCAGACTTAAGTTCATTTATTGTAGCAATTCACTTATTTTGTCTTTGATGTAAGTTTATCCTAAGAAAACTGATTGATATAATGATAATCTGAATGTCTTTTGAATGTACAAACATTTACCTTTCAGTACTCAGCTAAGGCATTTGAAATTTAACTTCTCTCTTTTTCTTTCTCACATTTTCTAGCCTTATGAATTTCATTGTTATTTTTCTTTTCTCGTGTGGACTGGTGGGTGAGGCCATGTTAAAGAATCTCAACAGGGGCTGGAGGACTGGCTCAAAGGTTAAAACACTTGCCTAGCAAACACTAAGTCAAGCGGTAAGTACCTGAGTTCGATTCCCCAGCAGCACATATGCCAGGCATAGTGATGCATGCCTGTAATACCAGCACTTGGGAGACTGAGACAGGAGGATTGCCATGAGTTCAAGGCCAGCCTGGACCACAGAGCAAGACCCTGTCTCAAAAAAAGAATCTCAATAAAGATATTGTAAGATATAGATAAAAAAAGAACTTTTTGCAAATATCCCAATAAAGGGCTCTACTGGACTCAGATAAGAGGCATCAAGATTTGACCACTGCATCCTACTCTAGGGGTGGGAAGCTGAGATAAAGAATGGTCATTTGAGTGGTGAAGTGAGTCAGATGCAGAAGATTAAATATGTTAAGTATTGCATGGTTTCTCTGATATGGGAAACCCAGAATACAGGCATCCTATAGAACCAAATGGGTGTGATAGTGGGAGTTAGGGGGGATTGGGAGGGTGTGGGAGGGCCAAAAATGGGGAGGGATGGTAAAGTTGATGTGATATATATGTGCACAAAACATTCAATTTCATTGTAAACATTATGTATCATATATATATATATATATATATATATATATATATATATATATTAATAAAAATGGTGGAAGAAAAAGAAAGAGAAAAAATAAATAAACTGAAATGGGCTGGGAACCTGGACCTGGTGGAACAAGCCTGTAATTACAGCCTCTGTGAGATAGAGGCAGGAAGATTGTAAATTTGACCCCAGTCTGGGTAATTTGACAAGACTTTGTCCCCCCCCCCAAAAAAAAAGCATGGGATTGGGATGTAGTTCAGTGCAAAGGCAGAGAGAGAGGCTGGGGAGTATAGTTCTGGTGGTAGAGCTCTTGCCTAGCATGTTTCAGTCTCTGGGTTTGAGTTCCTAACCCATCATTATAGGTTGTGTATGTGGGAGCAAAGCCTAAAAATTATCTGGGGGAGGATGGCTACTAAAGTATTTAATTCTGAATAGACCAATAACCAGGGATGAAACTAGAGGCAGTAGTAAAAGGTCTATCAACAAAAAAAAAGCCCAATACTTGACCAATTCATGGGAAAATTTTATCAGAATGTCAAGGAAGCATTAGCACCAATGTGCCAATGCTTCTTAAACTTTTCCATGAAATTGAAAGAGAAGAAACACTGCTAAACTCCTTCCTTGGAGCTAGCATTACCTTGATCACCAAACCATATGAAGATCCGACAAATAAAACTACAAGCCAATTTTCTTAGTGAATATAGATGCAAAAATCTTTAACAAGATACTTACAAAAAGATTACAACAAAAAAATTCTCTTTGAGACAGAGTCTCACTCTGTAGTCCAGGCTGGCTCTAAACTCACTATATAGCCCAGGCTGGCCTATGAACTCACAGAAATCCTCCTGCTTCAGGCTCCCAACTCCTGTGATTACAGGCATGCGCCAACATGCCTGGTTTATGTGGTGCTGGGGAATCAAACTCAGGTACTTAGTGCTTGTTATGTGAGCACTTTAACAATTGAACTATTCCTCCAGCCCCACAACAAAATTGGATTTTTTGGCACAGGGTCTCATTCTTTAGTCCACTCTGGTCCTGAACTCACCATGCAACCCAGGCCTGTCTCAAACTCAGGGTAATTGTCTTGACTAAGCCTCTCAAGTGCTGGGATTAGAGGTGTACACCAACATACCCAGTTAATTTTTATATGGTGCCAGGGAATTGAACCCAGGGCCTTGCTCATGCTAAGCAAGTGTGTTAACGACTGAGCTGTGCCCCCAAACCCACAACAAATTATTAGAAAGATCGGGCACCACAACCAAGTTGTCTTCATCCTAGAGGTGCAAAGATGGTTCACCATACCTCAATCAATTAATGTAATACACCACATAAAGCAAGAACCAAGATCACATGATTACCCCAATAGATGCAGAAAAAGCCTTTCACAAAATACAAAGGCCTTTCATTATTTTAAAAAAAATTCTGATGAGGGGCTGTGGGCGTAGCTCAGCAGTTAAAGGGCTTGCCTAGTGAGAGCAAGATCTTGCAATCTCTCAGCATTACATAAACCAAACATGGTGGCCCACATCTATAATCCCAGCACTTGGGAGGCTGAGGCAGGATAAAGAGTGTTCAAAGACAGTCTGAACTACACAATGAATTCAGGAACATACTGGAATACAGAGTAAGACCATGTTTCAAAAAAAAAAAAAAAACTAGAATAGGTATAGAAGAATCTTACTTCAAACTGATAAAATAAATGTATGACAATTTTACTGCCAGCATTATCCTAAACGAGGGAAAACTGAAAGCATTTCCCCTTAAATCAGGAACAAGACAAGGCTGTCCACTCTCACCACTACTGTTCAACATAGTGCTTAAAACTTTATCCAGACCGATCAAGCAAGAGAATGAAATAGAGGGAATACGCATAGGAAAGGAAGGAGTCGATCTATCCTTATTTGCAGATGAGATGATCCTTCACATAGAGGGCCCCTAAAACTCCACCAGAACATTCTTTTTTTATTTATTTTTTTTTTTTTTTGAGACAGGGTCTCACTCTGTAGCCCAAGCTGGTTTTAAACTCACTTTGGAGCCTAGGCTAACCTTGGCCTTGCGGAAATTCTCCTGCCTCAGCTTCCCAAATGATGAGATTACAGGTTATGTGCCACCATGCCCGGTTTATGTCATTCTGGGGCATCAAACCCAGGGCATTGTGCTGGCTAGGCAAGCACTTTAACTGCTGTGCCATTCATCCAGCCCCTCCACCAGAACATTCCTAAAGCTAATTTTAAAATTTCAGCCAAGTTGCAGGATATATAATTAATACACAAAAAATCAATAGCACTCCTCCACAGCAACAATGAAAGAGAAATAGATCAGAAAAACAATCCCAATTACAGTAGCCTCAAAGAAAATTAAATACCTTAGAATCAACCTAAAGTAGTGGAAGACCTCTATATTGGAAACTATAGTATTCTGGAAAAGTAAATTGAAAGGAATATTAGAAAATGGGAAGACATTTCCTGTTCTTGGATAGGTAGAACCCATACTGTCAAAATGGCCAAACTACCAAAAGTAATATACAGATTCAATGCAATTCTAATCAAAATACCAACAGCATTTCTCACAAAACTAGAAAAAAATCCTAAAATGTATATGGAACCAAGAGACCCAAAAATAACCAAAACAATCCTAAGAAAACAACAAAATCAGGAGGCATCACAATACCAGACATCAAGTTATACTACAAAGCAACAGCGATTAAAAAGACCATAGTGTAGTCACTAAATAGACAGATAGCTGATGGAGCATAAGTGAGGCTGCATCCAGTCCTCAGCACAAAGAGGAGGGGAGCTCGGTGATTATAGCACCTATCTAGCAAGTACGAGGCCCTGGGTTTGATTTCCCCGGAACTGTGTAAATCAGGTACATGGTGCATGGTTGTAATCCTAGCGCTTGGGAGGTTGAGGCAGGAGGATTGCTGTGAGTTCAAGTTCTGCCTAGGCTACATAGTGAGTTCGGGACCAGCCTGGATTACAGAGTGAGACCCTCTCTTAGAAAGAGAGAGAGAGAGAGAGAGAGAGAGAGAGAGAGAGAGAGAGAGAGAGAGAGAGAGAGGGAGAGAGGGGAGAGAGAGAGAGAGAGAGAGAGAGAGAGAGAGAGAGAGAGAGAGAGAAGAAAAAAGGGTACCTGGAGGAATAGCTCATGGTTAAAAGCTTGCCTAGCAAGCTCAAGTCCCTGGGTTCAATTCCCCAGCACCACATATGCCAGGTGTGGTGGTGCATGACTGTAATCCCAGCACTCTGGAGGCTGAGGCAGAAGGATTGCTGTGAGGTCAATGCCAGCCTGGGCTTCATAATGAGTTCAGAACCAGTCTGTACTAAAGGGTGAGACCCTGAGACCCTGTCTCAAAAAAAAAAATCTTGAACGAACATACAGGTCTCAAAAGAAGTCTGAAAGCCCAAAAAACACATTAAAAGTTCATATCTTCCACCATCAGAGAAAGGCAAATCAAAACAATACTGAGGCTCCATCTAACTCCAGTAAAAATTGCTGATATCAAGAACTCAAGAAACAGAAATACTGGGGAGGTTGCGGGAGGAAACTGGAGCCCTTCTGTATTGTTGGTGGGACTGTAAACTGGTACAACCGCTATGGAAAGCAGTACAGAGATTCCTCAGAAAACTGAAAATAGATATTCCATTTGACCCAGTTTTATGTCTTCTGGGGATCTTCCCAAAAGAGTTAAAGTCATCGTATAAGAATACATGCATACCCATTTTTTATTTACAGCAGCACAGCTTATAACAGCTATATCTTGGAAGTAGCCAAAATGTCCATCAACAGATGAATGGATAAAGAAGATGTGGTGTATTTATGCAATGGAGTACCACTCCACTAAAAAAGCTGGCGAAATCACCCAGTCGGCCCAGAAAGCTCAGAAGGCTAAATGAATATTATCCCTAACACCTGCCACCCCACTCTTAATCGGTGATGGAAGAAGGTCTCAGAACTGTTTGTCAAAATTGGCCTGATTAATGATAGCAATGCATCGTAAAACCTTCAGAAGGAAAGGAAATGCTTTGTGACCATTTGTGTGTGTGCGTGTGTATGTCAGTTTTAAATTATTTTTTAAAATCAAAACTTTTCAATGGAAGCAACTTGACCAAAAATCTGTCACAGAATTTTGAGACCCATTAAAACAAATTTTAATGAGAAAAAAAAAAAGAAAAAAGGGCTGGAGGAATGGCTCAGTGGTTAAAGTGCTTGCCTAGCAAACGCTAAGTCATGTGTTAAGTACCCGAGTTCGATTCCGCAGCACTACATAAGATGGGCGTGGTGGTGCATGCCTTTAGTCCCAGCACTCAGAAGGCTGAGGCAGGAGGATTGCAGTAAGTCCGAGGCCACCCTGGGCTCTATGGTGAGTTCAGGACCAGCCTGGGCTACAGAACGAGACCCTGTCTCAAAAAAAAAAAAAGGCAAATTTGAATCATTTGTAGGAAAACGGATGCACCCCAAGACCATTATACTTAACATAATGAATCAGACACAAAAATTTAAATATCTTATATTTTCTCCAATATAAGAAATACAAACCATAGAAAAGTAAAATAAAAAAGAGAAGAAAGTAATACATTAGACTTTATGGAATGAGAAGAGGGTATGGGGATGGAGAGGGAGTGGGAAGGAGGAAGTAAAACCGATCATATGTGATATGTAAATGCACCAATTTCTCACGCTGCTTATTATTATGCATCATAGTTACATGCAAACAAAAGAAGAAATTAAAATAAATAATATTTTTAAATGTTTCCTTTGCAGTAGGCATCACTTACATATATATTATTTATTTATTATCATATATAACTGGTGCTCAGTGTCTTTTTTTGTTTTGTCTTGTTTTCCAAAAGTGGTGGGGTTGGAATGTAGGGCCTTGTGCATGCTAGGCAGGGACTCTATCAGTTAACTACAATGTGTTTTCTTTTTCTTTTTTTTCTTTTTGCGACAGCGTGTCACTCTGTACTCCAGAGTGGTCCTGAACTCACTATGGAGCACAGGCTGGCCTCAAATTCAGGGCAATCCTCCTGCCTCAGCGTCCTAATGTTTTTTGTTTTCCTTTGTCTCTGCATTGTTTCTTTCTTTCTTTCTTTTTGAGACTATATACTATGTAGCCTAGGCTAATCTTATATCTGGAATCCTCCTGCCTCAGCTTTCTGAATTCTGGCATTACAGGCCTTTCTTCCCTATACTGGACCTGAGTTTTTTGTAATGTATTTTATTTATTTATTTATTTTTAAGACAGGGTCTCGCTCTGTAGCCCAGGTTGGTCCTGAACTCACTATGGAACCCAGGTTGGCCTTGCACTCATGGCAATCCTTCTGCCTCAGCCTCCCGAGTGCTGGGATTACAGGCGTGTGCCACCACGCCCAACTTATGTGGTGCTGGGGAATCAAACTCTGGTACTTAACACTAGACATAGCACTTGCTAGGCAAGTACTTTAACCGCTGAGCCATTCCTCCAGCCCTTGTAATGTATTTTAAACCAGGCCTGTGACCGTGTATCAAAAAAACTAACATTAGTTATGCACTCGAACTGTCATTCTGTACCTAAAAAACTATGTTGCGTGGTTTGCGGTGTGTTGTACAAGTGTGATAAAGTTTGCTAAGACCCCTCCCCCAGTCAGGCTTTAGTTAGTTTTGTAACACTCAAAGTTCTTTTTGTGCAGTTCTTGTGACTTATGACAACTTGTACTCAGGAAAATTCTGGAATTTTAACTGTTTTATCTTGCTTCTGTAAACTCTGCTTTTGCAACCTCAGGATGCTGAGTCACTTGATAGTGACCCTCACCCTACTTCCCTGTAAAATTGATAATAGCCAGAACTTGAGAACAGGCATGTAGCCACCCTCCCATGTAATGGACACTCCAAAGGTTCCAAATGGCTGATGTTGTTGCTACGGATAACGTTTTGGTTTTCACTGTGATGATGCTGTGTCCTTACCACCCACTGTAACCTCCCCTTCCAGATCCCTATATCAATTTTCTATCCAGGCTCGAGGTGCTTTTCTGCTTTCTCACCCCAAGGAACAGGTTCAGCCCAGCCATCAATCAAAATCCTTGCCTGGCTTTCACTGGTGTTTGGTGGGTTCTTAAACTTGACATGCAACAAAGCCCAGTGGTGCATGCCTGTAATCTCAGCACTCAGGGAGGCTGAGGCAGTAGGATCACAAGTTCAAACCCAGTATAGACATTTTAGCAAGACCCTGTCTCAAAATGATAAATATAAAAGGGTTGAGGATGTAATTCACCGTGAAGGATCTGAGTTCAATCATTGTGTGTGTGTGTGTGTGTGTGTGTGTGTGTGTGTGTGTGTGTGTGTGTTTCTTTTAAACCAGGCCAATAACCCCACCACTCTGTGAGAATGAGGTCAGAAGACTGCCAAATTTGAGCCCAACCTGGGCAGTTTAGCAGCTCAGCAAGACCCTGTCTCAAGGGGCTGAAGGAATGGCACAGTTAAAACTCTTGCCTAACAAGTGCAAAGCTACGAGTTTAATTTCCCAGCACTACATAAGCCAAGAATGGTGGCCCATGCCTGTAATCCCAGCACTCGGGAGGCTGAGACAGGATGACTGCCATGAGTCCAAGCCTAGCCCAGACTTCATAGTGAGTTCATGGTAAGCCTGGGCTACAGAGCAAAACCCTGTCTCAAAAAAAGAAAAGAAAAGGAAAGAAAAGAAAAAGAAGAAGAAAGAAAGAAAGAAAGAAAGACCCTGTCTCAATGATCAAAAATCAAAATTGGCCAGTGATGTAGCCCAGTGCCAGGGCTCTGGGCTCAATCCCCCATACCAATAGGAAGAATAATTTATTTTACTTCTGCTCCCTGGCCCCATCCAATAATAATAATAATAATAATAATATATATTTATTTACTTATTTGTTTTAGAGTAACAGTTCTTTATTGAGAAACAAAGGGTAGAGGAGTAGAAGCGCCTGCTAGCTGGGAGGGGGATCCCACGTGGGTTGCCCCCAGTAATAATTTATTTTATCTACACGTCCCTCATCAGTAGAGCACAGAGAAGAGCACACAGCAGTTGCTCAATAAATAATTGTTAAATACACGAAGAAACGAATAACTAGAAAGAATGAATAGAGTTCGACCGTGACTAAGTCTCTAAAGAACTACCTTTCCCAGCGTGGTGTGCGGGTGACACGCCTAAAATCCCAGCTACCCTGGGCGCTGCAAAACTACTGCCATTAACACACATAAAAACTACGTTTCCCGAAAAGCTTGGCGCGACGCACTCTTACGCAGTAAAAAAGGGCAATGATTGTTTCCCACGAACCCTTGTCGCTCTTCCTCTGACGGCTCCGCCATGTTGTAAGGAAAGAGTAGTTTTTCTGTTACTTGGCTGGCCTCTAACCAGCCCAACCTAAACTACAAGCAGCGTACCGCCCCGGCAACAAGGGCAAGATGGCCGACGCCGAAGACTGTACTTTGCAGACGGCCGCATCTTCCGCTGCTCCAATTTCATTTGGCTTCACTCGCACCTCCGTCCGAAGGCGGCTGGCGGACCCAAGAGATGGTGCTGCGGCGGGCGGCGGAGAGAAGGATTTCTTGAAGGCCGTGGAAGGGAGGGAGCTGCAGAGGTGAAGCGCCAAGTCTTTCACCCCCTGGAAATCAGTGTAGTGGGTGTAAGAAGGAGGGCGGAATCGTAGGTTGTTTGTCCTGTTGAAAGGGAGCTGCAGAGTCTGAATCACAGCCCGAGCAATTTTGTGGAGGCGAAAATGGAGGAAGTTTGTGAGAGAGGTCGGGAAACTGTGTCTGCTGTTTGTGGGGATTGAACAGAGAGGGTATGTTGAACTCATTGTGTAGCCTAGGCTGGCCTCGAACTCAACAATAGTTCTCTTGCCTCAGCCTTCGGAGTCACAGGCGTGTGCTGCTGCACACAGTTCATGGAGTAGTTGGGGAACTGAATCCAGGGTCTTGTGCTTGCTAGGCAAGCACCTTAACCGCTATGCTATTCCTCCGGTCTAGGGAGGATATATTCTTGAGAGGGCGAGTCTTTATGAGTTGCGAAGTGTGTGCCTTTTGTGAGGGGGAGAGAAGGAGAGAAAAATGACAGGACCCCTAGTGTCTTACCTGAAATGGTTGGGCTTCCTTGATACAGAAAACAGATTGGAGCAGCAAATTCAGATTGAGGGAAGTCATCATAAGATTAATTAGGCTTTTTTGCCCAGTTTATTGATACGTGTAAGTGCAGAATTTAAAGCTTACATTGATCTTGAGCATTTTGTGCGTGTACATATCTAGACAAGGTTACAAGATCTTCCCTCTCCCCTTTTAGCCCTCCCCCAACCCACCTCACCCCCCCCTTCCCCCCAGTTCCCATTATTTTCCACATTAAGTTCTGCGAGATAATTGTGATCTGGGTTTCTTACATCAGAGAAACCATTCAATATTTCACTTCTCTGCTTCTGAGTTATTTCACTGTGATGGTCTCAAGTTGGCTTATTTGCCTACAAAAGCCTCCAACCTATCTGACTTTATAGATGCATACTATTCCATTGTGTAGAAATAACACAATTTGTGTATCCATTGGTCTGTCGGTGGGTATTTTGATGTCTTCCACATTTTAGCTATTGTTAGTTGTGCTGCTATGAACATGGGTATGCTTGTATCTCTGTTATATGTTGTTTTTAACTCTTTGGGGATATTCCCAGAAGAGGTATCGCTGGATTGAAGACAATATTTTATTTGTTTATTTTTGCAGTACTGGGAAGCAAACGCAAGGCCTTCACATTAAGCTACATTCCCAGCCCATTTTTTAAATTTTTATTTTGAGAGAGGATCTCATTAAGTTGCCCAAACTGGGCTTGAATGTGCAGTCCTGCTGCCCAAGATCCCACAGTGCTGGAATTAGGGGCTTGTGCCACCAGGCCTAGATCATCAGTTTAATTAGTAAAGGAGAATCTGAAGGGTTTGGGGATGAGGGGGGAGACTTTGAACACCAGTGATCCAGAAGGCCCTTCTGAAGTAGAGGTGGGGAGAGTTTGGGACGAAGATGGTAATTTGAGGATCGTTGTGCAGGAGGTTCTAGAAATTATTCCTGGAAGATACTAGCATTTAACACAAGGTTGGGGGAGGTTGGGAGGGACTGTGGGATAGAACACACCATTACATGAAACCCAGACAGCAGAACAGACTGCTCCATTGGGCTGAGAGTGAGTTCAGGACTTTTGTTTTTTCTGAATGAAGGAGTGTGGCTCAGAACGCACAGACTCCGCTACTCTTCTTTCTATCGTTCTGTGTCCACATTAGTGTGAAGCCTCCAGAAGCCCCCAGGGAACTGGTCATTCCATTGATCCAGAATGGCCATCGCAGACAGCCATTGGCTCAGACCCCTGGGCCGTCCATGGAGACCTTGGAAGATGGGGTGCTGTCCCAGGCCGTGAAGGAACTCATTGAGGGTATGTAGTCATTCCATTTGTCCTGCCCCAATGAGAAAAGGGGGGGAAAGGTGGAAGGATTTGGGTAGGACCTCATTGCTCCCTCCTGTTCTTTCTTAGAATCCAAGAAGTCTCTGGAGGAGAGAGAGAATGCAGGTGTTGATCCCACGCTCGCTATCCCCATGATCCAGAAAGGATGCACCCCTGACGGGGAAAGTGCAGACAGCGAACACTGGGCTGAGACAGTGAGCCATTCCCTTGCCTCCCTCCTGCATCAGTCTCTCTGTCCTCTCTGCCAGGCATTCCTCAGTGCACATGGCAGGAAAGTCTGTCTGTGAGGCCTGCCTCCTGGCTTCTTTCATCCTTTTGGAAACATGGATGAATAAGGGATTTGAATTCACTAACTATTGCAAAGTAAAGGAAAGGAGGAATGTAAAGGGTGTAAGGGTCCACACAGCCTATAGTGTTGGATGCTTTCTTTTTCTTCTGCCAGTAGTACTTGAGAAACACAAACAAAGAGGCTGGAGTAAAATAATTGAAAGGTAGAGACAGTGAATGAAGATACAAAGAGCTAGACTAATAGGGCTGTGAGGAGCAAGGTGAAGACTTTGGCTTTACTTACTTATTTATTGGTACTGGGGATTGAACACAGGGCCTTGAGTCTGAACTACATCTTCAGTCCCTGTTTCTGTTGTTTTATATTTTTTGAGACAGTGTCTTGCTAAGTTGCCTAGGCTAAGCTTAAACTTGTGATTTTCCTGCCTCAGTCTCCCAGAGGGCTGGGATTGCAGGGCTGCACCACTGGGTCCTGCTTAGCTTTTACTTTTTATTTTTTATTTTTTTTTTTTTTTTGAGACCAGCTCTTGCTCTGTGGTCCAGGCTTGTCCTGAATTCATTGTGTAACCCAGGCTGACCTCAAACTCACAGCAATCCTTCTGCCTCAGGCTCCTGAGTGTGGGAATTACAGGGAAATACCATCATGCCCAGCTAGTATGTAGTGCTGGGGGATTGAACCCAGGACCTCACACTTCATAGACAAATGCTCTAATTATAAGCTATGCCCCCGAGCCAAATTTATCTTTCTTTTTTTTTTTTTTTTTTTTTGACAGAGTCTTGCTGTGTACTCCAGGTTGGTTCTGACCTCATTATGTGGCCTAAGCTAGCCATGAACTCAGCAATCCTCTGCCTCAGCTCAATTCTGGGATTACAGGCATGCACCACTATGCCCAGCTTTTATGGTGCTGGGAAATTGCACTCAGGGCCTGTGCTTGCTAGGCAAGCTGTGCTATTCCTGCAGCCCCCCAAATTTGCCTTTCTTTATATGAGATTAGTACTCCATTGTGTAAATAAACCACATTTTCCTTATCCAAGTAATCTGTTGATTTACATATCGCCTTCTACCAAGATTCAGTTGTTGGCACTGGTGGAATAGCTCAGCTGTTAGACTTCTTGCCTAGCAAGCTCAGGGCCTTGGGTTCAGTCCTTTAGCACCACATAAGCCAGGCATGGTGGCATATACCTGTAATTCCAGCACTTGTGGGGCTGAGGCAGTAATATTGCCGTGAGTCCAAGGCCAGTCTGGACAAGCCTGGACTACAAAGCTAGACCGTGTCTCAAACAGAAAAAAGATTAAGCTATTCTGAGTTACACTGCTATAGGTATGGGAATGAGGCTGGGGTGTAGCTCAACTCTTGCCTAGCAAGCACAAGGCCCTAGATTTACTTCCCCAGTACCACACCTGTGATCCCAGCACTTGGAGGACTGACACAGGAGGATTACCATGAATTCAAAGTTAGCGTGGGCTACATGCTGAGTTCAGGACCAGCCTGGACTACAGAGAAAAACCTTGTCTCAAAAAAAAAAAGAGAAGAAAAAAGAAACATGGACATGCATATATCACTCTTGTATGATGACTTTAACTCTTTTAAGAAGATCCCCAGAAGACATAAAGCTGGGTCAAATGGAATATCTATTTTCAGTTTTTTGAAGAGTATACTGCTTCTCATAATGGTTGTACCAGTTTACAGTCCTACCAACAATGTAGGAGGGTTCCTTTTTCCCCACAACCTCACTAGGATTTATTGTTTTTTGAGTTTTTGGTACCAGCCATTCTTTCTGGAGTTAAATGGAACCTCAGTGTTGTTTTGATTTGCATTTCTGTGATGGCTAAAGATGCTGAACATTTTTTCATATAATTATGAGGTATTTTGAACTGGAATGGCACAGTGGTTAAAGAGCTTGCCTATCAAGTGCAAGATCCTAGGTTTAATTCCCCAGCACCGTATAAACTGGGCGTGATGGCATACGTCTATAATCCCAGCATTTGGGAGGCTGAGGCCGGAGGGTTGCCACAAGTCCTAAGCTAGCTTGGGCTACAGAGCAAGACCCTGTCTCAAAAAAAAAAAAAAATTATAGGGCATTTGGACTTCTGAGAACTGCCTATTCATTTCATTTTCTGATCAGGGCTTTTTTTTTGGGGGGGGGGGTAAGTTTTTTCAGTTCTATATTTTGTGTTTCTGTATTCTAGATAATAGTCCTCTGAGGAGTGGCTAGCAAAAACTTTGTCCCATTCTGTCGATTCTCTCTTTACTCTGTTGATTATTTCCTTGGCTGTGGGAAGATTTTAATTTGATATAATCCCTTTTGTTGATTCTTGGTGTTATCTTCTCTTCATTTGGGTGTTTAGTTGATCAAGACATTGTTTATGCCTATGTCTTCAAGGGTTTTGCCAATTTTTTCTTCCAGCAGGTTCAGTGTGACCATTTTAATCTCTAGGACTTTGCTCCGTTTTTATTTGATTTTGGTACATCATGAAAGATATGGATCCAGTTTGATTTTTTACATGTGTCTAGTCAGTTTTCCCAGCACCATTTATGAAAGAGGTCATTTTTTCTCCAGCATATTTTTGGCCCCTCTGTCAAAGATCAGATGGTTGGAGGTAGTCAGGGATGCCTCCATTGATCAACCTGTTTATTTTTGTGCCAGTACCACGTGACTTTTTTTTTTTTTTTTTTTTTTGAGACAGGATCTTGCTCTGGAGCCCAGGCTGGTCCTGAACTCACTATGGAATCCAGGCTGGCCTTGGTCTCAGGGCAATCCGAATGCTGGGCCACCACTCCTGGCTTATGTGGTGCTAGGGGAATCGAACTCACATACTTACCACTTGACTTAGCGCTTGCTAGGCAAGAGCTTTAACGGCTGAGCCATTCCTCCAGCCCCTGTGTGACTTTCATTGCTGCTTGATGTCCACCATTGTTATGCTTTTGTTTTGTTGCTTAGGATTGTTTTGGCTATTTTGAGTCTCTTCTGGTTCCATATACATTTTTTTTCTAGTTCTTTGAAAAATATTGTTGGTATTTTTATGGGAATTGCAATGAATCTGTATATTAGTTTTTGTAATACGGCCATTTTGACAATATTGGGTCTGTCTGTCCAGTAACAGGAGATGTCCTTCCATTTTCTAAAGTCCTCTTTAATTTCTTTTTTCATAGTACTGGAATTTTCGGTATAGAGATCCGTCACTTCCTTAGTTATGTTGATTCCTAGGTATTTAATTTTCATTGAGGCTACTGTGAGTGAAATTGTTTTTCTGCTCTCTTTCTGTGTTTTCATTGTTGATATAGAGGAATGCTATTGATTTTAAGTCCTGCAACTTAGCTAAATGTTTATTAGTTTTTCTTTTTCTTTTCTTTTTTTGAGACAGAGTCTCACTGTGTTGTCCAGGCTTGTCCTGAACTCACTGATGTAGCTCAGGCTGGCCTTGGACTCAGAACAACCCACCTGCCTCAGCCTCCTGAGTGCTATTATTACAGGCGTGTGTCACCATGCCCAGCTTTATGTGGTGCTGGGGAATTTGAACTCAGGGCCTTGTACTTGCAAGGCAAGTACTTTAACCACTGTGCCATTCCTCCAGCCGTGTTTATTAGTTTTAAGAATGTTCTGGTGGAGTATTTGGGGTCCTCTAGCTAAAGGATCATGTCCTCTGCAAATAAAGGTAGTTTGACTTCTTCCTTTCCTATGCGTATTCTTTTATCCATTCTTTTAGCTAAAGTTTCTAGCATTTTGTTGAATAGGCATGGTTAAGAGTGGACACCCTTGTTTTGTTCATGATTTGAGGAGAAATACTTTCATATTTGTTCTACATTTAAGATGATATTGGGAGCAGGATTATCATAAATTGCTTTCATGAGCTTGAGATAAGTTCCTTCTATACTTATTTTCATCAGAGTTTTTATCATAGAAGGATGTTGTATTTTGTGAAAGGCTTTTTCTGTATCTGTTGAGATAATCATGATTTTTGTGCTTTTGTTTGTGTGGTGTATGACAATAATTAATTGACCCATCCTTGCATCCTATTAAACTTGGTTATGGTGTTTGATCTTACTGATTTGTTGCACTCCATTTCCAAATAAATTACAGATTTTTGCATCTATATTCATTAAGGAAATTAGCCTGTAGTTGTCTTTCTTTCTGGGGTCTTTATTTGGTTTTAGGATCAAGGTGATGCTAGTTTCCAGGGAAGAGTTTAACAATGATCTCCTCTTTCAACTACACGGAAAAGTTTGAAAAGCATTGGTGCTCACTCTTCCCTGAAATTCTGCTAAGATTCTGCCATGAACCTATCAGGTTCTGGGCCTTTCTTTGTATTACTGCCTCAATTTACTTTATTACTGCCTCAGTTTCTTCCCAGAGTATTAGTCTAGACAGGGTGTTTATATCTTTTGGTTCATTTGTGGTGTCTTGTGTCTGGGAATTGACTCATTTCTTCTGAATTCTTGAATTTATCAGAATGTAAGTTTTTGAAAGAATTTCTTGTACTCTTCTGGATTTCAGCAGTGTCTGATGTCACCTTTTTATTTCTAATTGCATTGATGTAGTTATTTTCTTTCCATTTTTACTTTTTTGAGTCAGAATGTTGATCTGCAGCCTGATCTGACCTTGAACTTCTCCAACCTTCAGGTCTTGCGCTTGCTAGGCAAGTAATCTAACAATTGATTGTGCTATTCCTCCAGTCCTTCTTTTCTTCTTTTTATGAATTTGGCTAGAGGTTTATTAGCTTATTTATCCTTTTAAAGAATCAACTCTTTGATTCATTGATTTTTTTTTTTTTGAGACAGAGTCTTACCCTGAACTAATTATGGAACCCAGGCTGGCCTTGAACTCACAGCAGTCCTTTTGCCTCAGCCTCCTGAGTGCTGAGATTACAGAGGTGCACCACCACACCTGGTTTATGTGGTGCTGGGAAATGAAACTTAGGGCATTGCACTTGCTGGGAAAGCACTTTAACTTGACATGTGCTTTCTTTTATTGATATGTTTTGTTGTTTGTTTTTGTGTGCTTTCTTTTATTATTTATTTATTTTTGAGACAGGGTCTTGCTCTATAGCCTAGGCTGGTCCTGAACTCACTGTATAGCCCACGCTAGCCTTGAACTCATGGTAATCATCCTGCCTCAGTCTCCCCCAAGGGCTGGGATTACAGGTGTACACTATCACATCCAGCTTTTGTGGTGCTAGGGAATAAAACCCAGGGCCCTGTGCTTGCTAGGCAAGCACTTTAACCACTGTGCCATTCCTCTAGCCCTGGTATGCTTTCTTTTAAAGCTTGAAATATTTTTTTCCAGGCTTTCTTGGCCTTTAAAGTTTGCATTGAGAATTCTGCAGTTTTCAGTTGGTCTTGCCTTGGTAGAATAATGTCTGTTTTTCTTTTTTGTTTTCTGAGATAGGGTCTCCCTCTGTAGTCCAGGTTGGTCCTGAACTCATTATGTAGCTCGGGCTATCCTGGAACTCAGGATAGTCCTCCTGCCTCAGCCACCCAAGTGCTGGGATTTTAGTCATACTCTGCCATGCACAGCTACTATGCGATGCTGAGGGATTGAGTCCATGACCCTTCACTTTCTAGGCAAGTGCTTTAATCAGTGAACTACACCCCAAGCTCATGTCTCTTTTTCTTTTACTACTTTTAATACTTTATCTTTGTGTTGAATTACTGAGGTTTTGATTATGATGTGTCATGGCGATAATCTTTTCTAGTCAAAGTTGTGTAGCATTCTATAACCTGCTTGAACCAGAATATTAATTTCTTTTCCTAGATTAGGGAAATTTTCTGTCATGATTTTGTGAATAGATTCTTTATACTTTAGGTGCTGTCTTCTGCTCTTTCTCCCACACCCATAATTCTGAGACTAGTTCTCTTTGAATTA
Organism: Ctenodactylus gundi; assembly: GCA_004027205.1. NCBI lineage: Eukaryota > Metazoa > Chordata > Mammalia > Rodentia > Ctenodactylidae > Ctenodactylus > Ctenodactylus gundi. The sequence continues at coordinate 28,877 of PVKB01001702.1, read as the reverse complement.
CTCAGCAGCTATTTCTAGCTGCCTTGCTCCCATCTTATTTTGGAGTCATCCCTGATTACAGTATTTAATTTGTCAACCTTGTTTTCAGCATCTAAAATTCTGGCCGCGGAGTGTTTGATCTGACTTTCCCTGCCCTCAAATGAACTTTTCTTTTCTCTTTTCTTGAGTCAGGGTCTCGCTCTGTAGCCCAGGCTGGTTCTGAACTCACTATGAAGCCCAGGCTAGACTTGGACTCATGGCAATCGTCCTGCCTCAGCCTCCCAAGTGCTAGGATTACAGATGTGTGGCACCTCTCCCTGCATATGTAGTGCTAGGAAATTGAACTCAGAGTCTTGTATTTGCTAGTCAAGTGCTTTATTCGCTGTGCCATTGCTCCAACCCGATCAAGTAAATTCTTCATATCCTGAATTTCATCTAGTTTCTTTTGAGAGTTTCTACTTCTCTACCAAAATACTCCTTCATATCTTGCATTTCCTTATTTACCTCAGCCAACTTTTTATTTAGGTATTCTATGAACTCATAAACTAATTATCCATTATGACCATTAGTTGTTTAGTAAATTCCTCTTTTTTTTTCTTGAGACAGGGTCTTGCTCTGTAGCCCAGGCTGGTCCTGAACTCACTATGGAGCCCAGGCTGGTCTTTGACTCACTGCAATCCTCCTGCCTCAGCCTCCCGAGTGCTGGGATTACAGGTGTGCGCCACCATGCCCAGCTTATGTGGTGCTGGGGAATCAAACTCGGGTACTTGGTGCTTGATATAGCGCTTGCTAGGCAAGTACTTGCACCACTGAGCCATTCCTCCAGTCCTAGTAAATTCCTCTTTAAGCTCACTAATCATTTTTTGCATTAGTTTAAGAATGTCTTGATTGACTGTTCGGTCTTCTTTTTTTTCCTTTCCTAAAAGTTGCACTATTTCAGGGCTCATGATATTAGCTTCTAAGGAGTCAGGCATTGCTGCATGTGTCCTATTGCCTTGTCCTCCCTTGATTCTATTGCTGAGGGACTTCACATTAATGTCTCTGAAGGTGTATGAGTCTGTATGGGAAGAACCAAAAGCCCACTGAGTTTTGTGCTTGGAGTAGGCAACAAGGAGTACCTAACAGTCCAATGGCCTCCAAGTGTCCTGTTTATTCCCAGCCCCCCCCCCCCCCCCGCCACCCCAGCAAAGGTCTTCCATCTGCCTTGGCTTCTTCCACCAAGAATGGGGCTCTCTACCATCTGTAGTCTGTTTTCACTAGAGCCCATACCATTCAGGAAGTAGGCAGCCTTTCTCTTCTCTGTGCTCTTGTCTTGTGCTAGTTCCTTCCTAAGCACTGGTTAAGAGTGTCCCCAGGGGGCTAGTGGTGTAGCCCAGCACAAGGCCCTGGGTTGATTCCCCAGCACTACATAAGCAAGATATGGTGGCACATGCCTATAATCCCAGCACTCAAAAAGCTAAAGCAAGAAGATTACTATGACTTCAGGACTAGTCTGGACAACAGTGCGAGACCCTGTCTCCAAAGGAAAAAAGGGGGGCGGGGAATGGCCCCAGATTCCCAGGTATGTGGCCCATCTGTGTCTTTCTGCCTTCTGCCGGTATTACTTCCTCGGTTAGCTGCCCAGTGTTCCTTCTCTTCCTCTGATCTGCTGACCTGCAGAGAGGCCTTTTCAAGGGGAAGCTCACAATGTGTTTGCAGTTTGCACTACCTGTAGGCTTACTTCTGGAGACTGGGGCTATCGACTGCTATTAATTTCTGTGGCTTCTAAGTGTGAGTTTATCTCAGTCTGCAGCTGGCTGTCAATGCTGCTTACAGTCCCTCACAAGTAGCCTCTGGCTAATTTTTGTGTGATAGGAAATCAGACCCATTGGCTTTTTTTTCCCCCACTATTTTTATTAACATACATATTTAATACATAGTGTTTACAATGAACTTGAGTATTTCATGCACATATATATCATATCAGCTTTACAATCCCTTCCCATTTTTGACCCTCCCACACCCCATCCCTTCCCCCAACTCCAGCTATCACTTCATGTGGTTCTGTAGAATATCTGTGTTCTGGATTTTCCAAGTCAAAGAGACCATACAGTACTTAATGTATTTAATCTTCCGCATCTAAATCATTTCACTTAAGTCACCACTAACTAAGCTTCCTATTCCTCAAATGGCTCACATTGGTCAAATCTTGATGCCTTTTTCTATGAATCCAACCAATCCCTTTATTGAGATACTAGCCAAAAGGTTTTTTTTTCCTATATTTTGCTCTATATCTTTGTTGGTATTCTTAGACCTGGCCTTACACACCAGTCCACATTAGAAAATAAGTACAAGCATGTATTTCTTTTTTTTAAGCATGTATTACCAAAGACTAGTAAATTTGAGAAAGAAGGAAAAAAGCTAAATTTCAAATGCCTTAGCTGAATACTAGAAGGTACATGTTTGTACATTCACAGGGTTATCTTTACATCAATCAGTTTTCTTAGGATAAATTTTCATCAGTGACCTAATAAGTGAATTGCTACAATAAAACAAAGTTAAAACTATATCACATTGCTACATTAAATGAACTTAAATTTATATCACATAAATATACTTAAAGAAACAGATATGAAGGCAAATTTATTTATTTCAGAATTTTTTAACTTTCATAACTATTTACTCATATTTCACTGATTACTAGCATTCTCCTAGATTTGGTTTATAATTTTTATCTGCCTATCCATTCATATACTCATGCATTCATATTCTTAAAAGATTTTATGTCAATTTCCCATGTTGCATTATTAATTAGTACTTCTTCTGTTTTCCACACTACTATACTATTACTAATAATAATGATGTGGGGAGATTTCACAGATTTTATAGAACAGTTGGTACTGTTTTAAAAGTATATCAATCAGATGATTTAATTGCCAATCCATTTTTTATTACATTTTCTCTTTAGATGTTACCTTTCCTCCAAGTTATTTTGGTGCTGCTTATCTTTCTGCCTCTCAAAGAGGATAAACTGACATTCAACATCAAAAAAGTGAATTGCTTCATTCAACAAGCTTGAGACTTTATCAATTTGGACTTAAATCTGTATCACATAAGTGTACTACAGTTAAAACAATAGATAAATAGCTATGCTTAGTTGTTTCAGATTTTTTAACTTTCATAAATTGTTTACTCATATTTCACTAATTATTGACATTTTGCCCTATTGGGTTTATCATTTTACCTATCAATTCATTCCTAATTACATGCATAACCTTACTTTTTCTCAGCTCATACTCCTCTAGCTGTTGTCTCTTTTCCTCTGGGTCACTGGTGTCATTGGCCTCCCTTTCACTTTCTAAGTTTCCTTTGAGTATTCTCTGCAATACTGGCTCAGTGGCTGCAAATTTCTTTAAGCTTTCTATATCATGGAAAGTTTTAATTTCTCCCTCTAATTTAAAAGGTAATTTTGCTGGATATAGCAGTCTTAGTTGGCATTTATGTTCTTTTAGTGCTTGGATGACATTGCTCCATGATCTCCTGGCTCTTAGAATCTTGGTTGAGAAGACTGTAGTTATCCTGATGGGCTTATCTTTGTAGGTCACCTTCTGTTTTTCTCTTACCGCTTTTAGTATTCTCTCTTTGTGTTGGGTTTCTAGTATTTTAATCATGATGTGTCTTGATGAGAATCTCTTCTAATCAAAGTTGTTTGGTGTTCTGTATGCCTGCAATAGTTCCATGTTCATTTCTTTTCTTAGATTTGGGAAATTTTCTTCCATTATTTCATTAAACATGTCCTTCAAAGCCTTTTGTTTTGTCCTCAGTCTTCTCCTGGACTCCCATAATTCTGCGGTTGTTTCTCTTTGAATCATCTATCAGTCGTTGTAATGATTCACTTTCTTCCTTATTTACTTGGTGTTCTTCATGGCCTGTATGTTGCAGCTCAGTTACTCCATCTTCTATGTCTGACATTCTATTCTGAACATGTTTAAAGTGGTTGCTTATTATTTCCTGTCTGATTTTCACTTCCTGAATATCTGCATTCAATTTTTTTTATATCTGTGTTGTGTTCTTCTCTAATTTCTTGTATTGCCTTCATTATCTTCTGTTTTATTTCTTCTTTGGTCTCCACTATTTGCTGTTAAAGGCTTGCTTTTAGCTTAGCTATGTGTTGGTGTAGCTCTTGTGCTGTTTTATTTCCTGCTTTAATTCAATGTATTTCTGGGCCCAGAAGTTACCATCATTTTTGCCATTTTCATTTTTGGATTCTGCAATTTCAGTATCCCTGTTACCATCTTCTGGGGTGTCAGGTCTTTTTGTAGGAGATTTTTTACCACGTTTCCCCATGGTTCTGCTATCTCTGGCTGTATCTGGTGCACAGGAAAGAAGGGTTTGGTGAAGGCCCAGTCCTAGATGCCTCTGGAATCCTCTGGCCCAAGGGACAGACAGGGCAATGGAATTCCCAGTCCTAGATGCCTCTGGAAGCCTGTGGGGCTCAGGATTGACAGGGTGATGGAATTCCCTAGAACTCTCTGGAAGCCTCTGGCTTACGGGACGGGTGAGTGATGGACTTCCCAGTCCTAGATGCCTTTGGCATGCAGGGCTGCGGTGAACCGGAAGCCTCTGGCATGTGAGGAAGGAACGGGGTGATGTTTCCCCTTTTGAGGTGTCTTGTCCGCCCCAGTCCACTGAGCAAAGCTCTCAGTCTGCCCTGCCTTCCCTCCCCCATGGCGGGGCTCTCCACCCTCGAAGATGCCCCTGAGGCATTCTGAGGATCAGCAGCCTTTTTCCCCTCTTTTCTCCTCTCTCTGCCTCTTGTGCCAGTTTCTCCTTAGGCACTGTTTAAGGGTGACCCCCCAAAATCCCTGATGTGCTCTTCTGAGCTTTCTTTTACTCTAAAGGGTTCAGTCTTGGGCTTTTTTTCTTCTTCTTGTTTAAATGATTCCTGCTGACGTCATTGCCTGTGATGGCTGCCGAACACTGCTTCTGGTCTGCACTCCCAGGGACATTTTCTAGGGGGAGCGCACATTGTGTTTGTAGTACACACTACCCGGGGGTTGGTTTTTCGGAGGCTGGGGTTGCCAGCTGCCGAAAATTCCCACTTCTCCAGATCTGCGCTTACCTCAGGCTGAGGTTCTGGCTCCGGACTTTCCTCCCTCTGTGGTCTGTGGATGCCGGCAGCTCAGGACTGCGCTGAGTCGGCTGCTTTTTTCCTCCTCTTCTGATATGACTTCAGGATTTCTGACCCTCCCACCGCATCCTGTCCGTTGTAGGGGTGCTCCGTCCTCTTCCAGCTCTGTCAGATGTCCCGGGCCCAGGCGAGCTTTCCTCCGTCTGCAGCTGCCTGTAGCTCCAGCCATTTTCACCTGACCTGCGGCAGCTTCCTGTGCTCCTGAGATTTTTTTCCTCTGCTTTTGATGTTCCTTCAGAATTTCTGTTCTTCCCCAGTTGTTGGGGTGCTCCTCTCTTTCCTAGCTACATTGAACACGCATTTTCTAACTAAATTCTTGACTTTTTAAGTGGATTGATGAGGAGACATTGTGCAGCACTGTTACTCAGCCACCATCTTGACGGGAAGTCCAGACCCATTGGCTTTTGAGACAAGGTCTTGTTCTGTAGTTCAGGCTGGCCCTGAACTCATTATGTAGCCCAGGCTGGCCTTGAACTCACAGCAATTCTCTTGCTTCAGCTTCCCAAATGCTGGGATTAGAGGCATGTGCTACCATACCTAGTTTATGTGTTGCTGGGGAATCAAACCCAGGTCTTGCCCTTACTGGACAACCACTCTGACTGATGTGCTTGTGGTCCTTTTATTTCTTCTGGCTTTTAGTCTGAAGTGAGGTGAGTACCATGGTCAGGAACTGAGCAGTGAAGTGTTATGACTTTTTTTTTTTTTTTTTTGAGACAGCATCTCACTCTAGTCCAGGCTGGTCCTGAACACACTGTTTAGCCTAGACTGGCATCAAATTCATGGCAGTCTTCTTGCCTCAGTGTCCGAAGTGCTGGGGTTACATGCGTGCACCACCATACCTAGCTAATTTTTTTTAATATGGTGCAAAGTCAAGCCCAGGACTTTACTCATGCTAGAGACGCTGTTTAACCACTGAACTACTCCCCAGTGTTGAGCCTTATGATTTGACAAGGTTTCTCTGACAGGACTGAGCAGAACAGACTCATAAGTAAAAGTGGAAGCAACCTAACTGGTAGTCCAGTCAAGGCCTGCATTTGTGGCTCCATGGTTAAGGCACTCGCCTAGCAAGCACAAGTCCCTGGATTCTGTTTGCCAGTACCACTATGCTGGGTGTAGTGGCACATGCCTTTAATCCCAGCACTCAGGAAGCTGGGGTAGAAGGATTACCCTGAAACTAAGGTGAGCCTGGGGTATTCAGTGCATTCAAACAGGCTTGGGCATGTTCAGGGTGGTATGGACTTAGACACACATTGTGTTCAGGACCAGCCTATACTATAGAGCAAGACTTTGTCTCAAAGAAAAAGAAAAAAAGAAGACTTAGATCAGAATGGTAGGAATGAGACCTAGAAGAATAGGTAGGGTTTAGTGAGAGAGGAAAGAACACAATGCGTAATCCTCTTTTTTTTTTTTTTTTTTTTTGACAGAATCTTACTCTGTAGTCCAGGCTCCTAGTGAACTCACTGTGTAGCACAGGCTGACCTTAAATTCAGGGCTATCCTGTCTCAGCCTCAAGAATGTTGGGATTACAGGCATGCACCACCACAAGAACTCACTGCTTTCTACCATATCTGGATTGTTCTGGAGTCTTTGATCTTAAAACACAAAAACTCACTTTATTTTGTTTCCAGTTTTGGAGATTGAACCCAGGGCCTCTTGCTTAGCAAATAAGCTATTACTGAACTGCTCTTCCAGCCCCCACCTCATCCTTTATCCTGTTCTAACTGACCTTATTTCTCTAATTTTCCCTCCTATAGACCTCCTCCTTCAGCCTTCCAAATCTCAGTTGGTCACAGTTCAATCTATATTTCCTCTCATTCAGCTTAAAAACCTTGGGAGTCAGGGCTGTGAGGGGGCAGGTAGCTCAGCAGTAAGAGCACTTGCCTAGCAAGAGCAAGGCCCTGAGGTTAATTCCCCACTACCACATAAACCATCCATGATGACATGTGCCTGTAATTCCAGCACTCAGAAGGCTGGGGCAGGAGGATTATTTTGAGTTTGAGGTCAGCCTCGGCTACATAGTAAGTTCAGGAGCAGCCTGGACTAAACAGTTAGACTCTGTCTCATAAAAAAAAAGAAAACTTCAGAGTCATCCTTGACTTCCCTCTTTTTTGTTTTTTTTTTCTGTTTGTTTGTTTGTTTGTTTTTAATTTTACACTACCTGCACCCCTTGTCTTCTCTCTTTATTTCATATGGTATATGTGGTTTGTCAGCCCAACCCCATCATCCCTTTTTTCAGAGTACATCCAGAATCTGATCACTTTTTGTTCAGAGCTAGTAGAACAGGCCTCTTAACCCAGCACTCTGGGAGGCTGAGTCAGGTTTGAAGTTCAAGTCCAGCCTGAGCAACTTACCTCAAAATCACAAACAAAAATGGGCTTAGACGTAGCTCAAAATGAAGGCCCCTTGGAAGGATCTTCAACAGTACACACACATGCACATACATGCATGTGACCACACACATACATACACAGAATCAGACCGCTTCTCATCATCACCATTACCATCACACTGGAGTGACGTATCAGTATCTCTCATCTGAACTCTTCCTGTAATTTCCATATATGTTTCACTTATAGTTTCTACCTGACTGTAAACCCTCTAGCTCCTCCCCATTTCTCTTCTTTAATCTCTTATCACCCTTCTCTATTTCCACGTCTGTTTCAGTCACATTGACTTTCATGATACTCATCAAACATACCCAGTCATGCCCTGCCTCACTGTGAGTCTTTGCTGTTACTGCTGTCTACTTGAAATAGTCATCTTTCTTACATTCTCCTGGCTTTCTCTGCCATCTGTCTCTGCTTAAATGTCATCTCAGTTACACTCCTTGTTCTCTCCATCCCTCTGCCTTCCTTTACAGGTTTTTTTTTTTTTTTTTTTTTTGAGTCAGGGTCTCACTATGTAGTTCAAGCTTGTCCCGAACTTGCTATGGAGCCCAGGCTGGCCTTGACCTCTCAGCAGTCCTACCTCAGCCTTGCAAGTACTGGGATTACAAGTGTACACCACCATGCCCAGCTTATGTGGTGTGGAGGAATGGAACTCAGAGTATTGCACTTGCTAAGGAAGCACTTTAACCGCTGTACTATTATTCCATCCCCCGCCCCTTTTTTTTTAGTGAAGTCTCAATGCTGCCCACGTTGGCCTTGAACTCCAGGGCTCAAGCAGTCTTCCTGCCTTAGCCTTCCCAGGATCTGAGAATACAGGTGCCTGCTACTGTGTCTAGAACATTATTTTTCTTACTTAGAACTTCCTGATACATCATATTTTCTGAATTTTGTTTATTGTATGTCTTAACAACTTGGACACAGGCCCCTAAAGAGCAGAAGTTTCGGGCTGGAAGCATAATTCAACAATTACAGTGCTTGCTGGACCTCAGTTTGATTCTCCAGTGCCACGTGAGCCAGGGATGGTTGTGCATACCTGTAATCCCAGCACTCAAGAGGTTGAGGCAGGAAGATTGCCATGAGTTTGAGGCCTGTCTGGGCAACATAGAGAGTCAGGACTGGACTGAACTACAGAGTGAGACCCTGTCTCAAAAAAAAAAAAAATGAGGTTTCTGTCTCTTGCTCACAGGTTTGTCCTCAGCACCTACAACAGTACTTCCCACAGAATATGGGAAGAACAGAGAGTAAAGTGAGGGATGCTGAGAGGAAATCACCCTTGAGCTGACTAGCCAACTGCTAGTTGAATAGAGGGTCACCCAGTGGGTGACTGCAGGTGTACTTCCAACAGAATACTAAGTATTAGCAAAGCCTGACTCTCCTTTATTTGCCTGAACCCTGCAGGTGCCAGAGGAGGCTGATTACGAAGCAGTCCCTGTTGAGGCCTACGGCCTGGCTATGCTGAGGGGCATGGGCTGGAAACCTGGAAAAGGCATTGGCTGCACTTTTAATCAGTGAGTTCTGGGGAAGGGGTGAGGGAATAGGTTGATAGGCCATGACCAAGACCTCTGGGTATAGTTACTGTCAACCCAGAACCATCTAGGCCGGGAGAGAGGATACATCATCAACCTAACTGCGTTAGTAGCCTCTTGTACTATGGTTTCAAACTGCTGTTACCCTTCTCAACTCCTTTAGAGGATCCATTTATGTAAGTTTGCCTCTGGAAATCAGTGTCTACATCTGAAGAAAAATGCAAGTAACAGTATTGCCTCCTTTACAGGTCTTTTGCGAGGGTGAAATGAAATTGTATTCATGATTAAGCATTTGATATCACCGCACAGATTTATAATCTGTTCTTTGCAATTGTGAACTCTCCAAAAACAAAATTTGTTTTTATAAACCATTTGGCAGCCAAATATGACCAGAATTGGCATTGAGGATTCAGTAATCTGATCCTCTTGATTGGTTTGGGGGGAGTGGGGGGTGAGGGTTTTTTGTGGTACTGGTGAATGAGCCTGGGGCCTTCACACTAACCTACATCCTAGCTCTTTTTATTTTTGACTTTGAGACAGGGTCTTACTAAATTGTCCAGGCTGGGCTTGAATTTGCAGACCTCCTTCCTCAGCCTCCCAGAGTGCTAGGACTGCAGGCCTACACCACCAGGCCCAGCTTTCGCTACATAGTAAAATAATTTCCCCTGTAGAATATTATTGTATTTAAGGTATTTGGTCACAGAGAAACTCAGACCCCATTGTAGGATAGATGGTATATGCAGCTTGTTAGTAAGTTGAACCAAATGAGGTTGCAATTTTGGGGGCTGAGAGTATACCTTTTGTGATAGATCACACGCCTGTTACATGCAGGTCTCTGGGTTTAATCTCCAGCACCACAAAGAAAAGTCCTAATATGAGATCGGAAAGGGCATTCTTTTGTTTATGTGTTTTATTCCTCTTTTTTTTGGAGACAGAGTCTCACTCTATAGCCCAGACTGATCTGGCATTCACATCAATCCTGCTGCCTCAGCCTCCCGAGTGCTGGGATTACAGGCATGCGCTACGACACCTGTCTTTATGTGGTGCTGGGGAATAGAACTCAGGACCTTGAGCCTGCTAGGCAAGCACTTTAACTTCTGTGCTATTCCTCCAGCCCTGTTTGTTGTTTTTTGAGACAGGATCTCACTCTATAGTCCATGCTAGTCTTGAGCTCACTGTGTAGCCCAGGCTGTACCACCACACCTGGCTTATGTGGTGCTAGAGAATCAAACTCAGGGCCTTGTGCTTGCTAGGCAAGTGCTTTAACCACAGAGTTTATGCTCCCAACCTCTGGGAAAGGCAGAATAAGGTATTGGAGACTGCTGCATCCCCCACCCTCAATGCCTTGTATTTTTCTCTGCAGAGTAGTGAAGCCATGTGTGAACCCACTGAGGCCAAAGGGGTTAGGGTTGGGTGCCAACCTGACTGAGGCCCAGACCTTAGCCTCTGGTGGCTCCTTTCACCTACCAAGTCGAGAGGAAGAGCAAGAAAAGAATAAGGAAGACCAACCTGAAGGGCTGGTGCCTGGAAGATCTGTGGTGGTTCTTTCTGGCCCTCACCGAGGCCTTTATGGGAAGGTAAGGAACCAGGATATGTCTAGAGGGCTACGTATATAGCTCAGTAGTAGAGCATTGTTTAGCATGTACTAGGCCCTGAGTTCTATCCCTAGCACTGCAAAAAAAACCCCTCTCCCTCTCTTTCTCTCTCTCTCTCTCTCTCTCTCTCTCTCTTCTCTTACTCTCTCCCTCTCTCACCGTGTGTGTGTGTGTGTATGTGTGTGTGTGTGTGTGTGTGTGTCTATGTGTCTGTGTCTATGTGTCTGTGTCTATGTATGTGTGTGTTACATTATGTATGTATGCATGTGTGTATATCTCTGAAGTCCAAGACAGGCAGTGAAGAAGATTAATTTGAAGGCTAGAAAGAGGAAGTATTGGATTTGGAGTAGAAAGGCTACAATTCCTAGTCTTTCAGGCCTGCCTGGCCTACTGCCTCACTGAGTAACTTAGGACCACTTGCTGAGCCTCTCTGAGCTTCAGTTCCCAATGGAAAGGGACAGACCACCATATGCCACAAGGTCCCTAAGGATTACATGTTCAAAGGGTATCTGAGCCCCACAGTATGCTTAGGGAGACACAGGAGCCTGGTCCCAGTTCTCAGGGAACATGGTTTAGTAGAGAAGATGGGGCAACCAGTCCTGGTCACAGCCATAAGGGGCCATAGTCTGCCATAGTCTAACTGGAAAGACACACAGGGGTCAGCCCTGTTGGAAGTAAGAGGTGGGCAGCTTGGTCTGAGAAATGTGGGTGGAGTCCACTCAGTTTCTGCCTACCTAATGTCTCTGCCCTACCCCAACACACTTCAGGTGGAAGGCCTTGATCCTGACAATGTACGGGCCATGGTTCGTCTAGCAGTAGGCAGCCGTATAGTGACTGTTAGTGAGTACTGCCTGCAGCCTGTCTCCCAGCAGGAGTTTGACAGGAACGCCTTACATCCTGGTGAGTGAGCATTTTACATAACTGGGAGTTGGAGGGGAAGCTGCATGTTACAAGTGGGTTTTTGATCTGCAGGGGACAAGTCTATGTTTTGCTGGCAAGTGTGACTTACAGTCAGGTCAGGAGGTACGAAGGGATATGAGTAGTTTATTCAGGTTTTTGTCTGTGTAGTGGTACTAAGGATGGAACTCAGAGCCTGGTACATGCAAAATGGGCACTCTGTTACTAAGCCACCTCCCAACCCACTTTACTCAGTTTGATTGAAGAAAGGATGAACCCAGGTCCAGTGGTGCAAACCTGTAATCCCAGCACTGAGAGGATGAGGCAGGATTAAAAATTCAAGCCTAGTCTGAGCAATATGACTTAGTAAGGCCCTGTTTCAAACTAAAAAATAAAATTGGGCTGGGAATGTACCTCTGTGAAAGTCCTGGGTTTGATCCCCAGTATCACAAAAAATGATTGATCTAGTACCCTAGTCTTTCTCTAAGAAGGAAGACATGAGTGTAGAAAGCAAGTCCTGCCCTCTGGAAGTCCTTGTCTCTTTGGGGTAGTAGCCCTTTCTTTTGCTAGGGCGTGAGACCCACTAGGATGAGGCCAGGATGAAGGAAAAGGCAAACAGAGTAGCCTAGGAGAAAGCCAGGTGTTAAGAGAGGACTTTGGCAGATGGGTACAGACCGATCTCCAGAACATTATAGTAGAAATTAGGCTTGCTGGTTGAGAGAAGCTTCCTGAAGAAGGCCAGAACAATAGAGGAAGGAGAGAGAATGTCTTATAGTCCTTACAAAGGCAAGAAACTGAGAAGGGCACTTGGACAGGTGAGAATTGGGCCAGGCTGAGATATAGCCTTGAAAGGAAAGTGCAGAGAGATCCTGAGGTCCTTCCTGCTTTTCCTTGTACCCCCTTGGCACAGGCCAAGTGAGCAAGACTTCCTTGGGACAACAGCATGGAACAGCCTCATCATGGAAGGCTCTCCAGAATCAAGACATCCATGTCCGGCGAGAAGACTTAGAGAGGAAGCGGAAACAACCTCCAAACCGGTGGGACCCTGGGTATCTGGGATGGAGGAAAAAGGCAGGGGAGTAGGAGGTTTCCAGGGCAAAGTGGGTATATAGAAGAAACTAGACATGGAATCTGGGTGGGATTAACAGAACAGGGAATGGCAGATCAGCTGGGATGCTTGTATGCAAGACTAGAAAAATAAGGAAGTGAGTGAATAAATACCAAAGAGATAAGCCTTATGTTGGCACCCTCTCCATAGACCGGATGAACCTGCATCCAAGAATGAGAAAGAAGCCATCAAAAGTCAGCATTGGCTGCACAGGGACCTGCGTGTGCGCTTCATAGACAAGATGTACAAAGGTGGCCAGTATTACAACACCAAGGTTCGAACCCACAGCCTGAAGCCTCTCCCTTACCCAAGTACTGGGCCCCTTTAACTCTGTAACATCTCACATGCCTCTCATCTGTCTCCAGATGACAATTGAAGATGTGCTGAGCCCAGATAAGTGTGTGTGTCGGACAGATGAAGGCCGGGTCCTGGAAGGTGAGCCTGAGCTATGGCAGCTAGTTCCTTGCCATGTGGAGGCTTATAGAGAAGGATTTCTGAGGCCAGGAGGATGGCCAGGGTTCAGGCCCTCCACAAGGCTCAGCATCCTTGGGTAGACATCCCGTGACAAAGTGATTACTTGAGCCTCATTTGCCCTGTCCTTCAGTTTAGCATGAGAATAACAGATACCTTTACAGAGGTATGCTGAGCCCCAAGGACAGAGCAGGGCTGACAGCAGCCCCTCAGGAATTAGTATCTGGTCCCCCTCCACCATATGGAAGCGCTCCTTGTAGAACTCTGTCACCTGTGAAATGGATGTCAGCAGGGTGTAAAGTGGATCTAGGAAATGGCAAAGGCCCCTCCCGTAGAACCTGGCTGGGTGGCTCTATTGTGGACCTCACTGTGCTCCCCATCACCTGCAGGCCTGAAGGAAGACATGCTGGAAACCCTGGTTCCCAAGGTTGAGGGCAGTCGTGTGATGGTGGTACTGGGGCTGCAGGCTGGAAGGGTGAGTCCCACACCTGGAAATAGGGGTCTCAAGCAATGTCCCAGGGTCTGCGCTGGTCTTCCTAACTCCACCCTACCCCTTCTCTAGGTGGGACATCTGCTAGGCCGGGACAGAGCACGAAGCCGGGCTTTGGTGCAACTGCAGAGAGAGAATAAGTTGATGGAGCTTCACTATAATGCTGTCTGCCAGTACGTGGGCCCCGGTGGTTCAGATGAAGACTGACCCATGGGACTACTTCCATCCTGCAGGCTGTTGTCAGTTCTGTACATTCTGAAAAAAAAACTGCCTTCAAGAGAATGCACTCAGGAGACTGATGCAGGAAGATTGCCCTGAGTTCAAGGCGAGCCTGGGCTAAGTAGTAAGTCCAGGGCCAACCTGGACTGTAGAGCAAGACTCTCTTTCAAATGCCCTCTCCCCCCAAAAAGATGACAATACTTGGGATGCTGAGGCTGGAGGATTGAACAAAGAAAACAAAACAAAAAGATTGGAAAATAAGTGGTCCATTTTTCCTAAGAGACACAGTCCTGAGTGCAGGACTAGAGATATGGGTAGATGGACCAAAAGGGGGACTAGAAACAAACCCTGTGGTTATTAGAATTGAGTATATAATAAAAAAAATTATAAAAATACTTAGTAGGAGGGTAAAAATCAAGAGTGGTGTGCTGAACTCTGTTAAGGTAAGACCAAGCTGACTAAAGTGGGAACCATTTTCATTTGTCAGCCTCACCTCAGTGTGTAAGACAAATAAGATCTATCATGGGCTCACCCTTAGAACACAAAACTATGAAACCTGTCCACTGAGCAGGCACTCCACAGTGTGGAACACCATGTGTCTGAGCTGTCTGAGGGCCGCAGTTTGATTTGCAGCACTGGAGTTGAACCTGGTGCCTGTGCACTGAGCTATGTCCCTAGACATTGCTATTTTATAAGTAACTAAGTTGCCCAGACTGGGCTTGAACTTGGCAATGTTCCTGCTTCCACTTCTCACAGTGCTGGGATTACAGACATGCACAACCATGCCTAGCCTCTGAGTGCAATAATTTGGATGTTAAATGCCCTCCAAATGTCCATGGTATTTTTTGTATTTATACAATAAAATGTGTTACAGTGTCTGTGTATTAAAGGTATGGTCCTAGCTGGGGGCATAACTCAGCGTTTAAACTGCTTGCTTTGGAAGTGCAAGACCCTGGATTCAATTCCCCAGAATGACATAAACTGGGCATGGGTGCATACCTATAATTCCAACACTCTGGAGGCTGAGACATAAAGAGTGCCATGAGTTTGAGGCCAGCCTGGACAATAGAGCAAGACTGCATCTCAATAAAACAAAGCAAATGAAGGCTTTGGTGAAGCTCTTGGGAGGACTGTGCACATTTAGGAGGTACAGCTTGTGGGCCTGGTAATGCAGGCCTATAATCTCGGCATTCTGAGAGGCTGAGACAGGAGGATCATGAATTCAAGCCCAGGCTGGGCAACTTAGCAAATTAGTAAGACTATCTCAAAATCAAATATAAAAATGGACTGGAGATGTAGCTCAGTATGAGGGCCTTAGGTTCAATCCCAGCACCACAAAAAGAAAAGTAGGGTGTAACAGTAAGTTCTTAGGTCTTTGGGGGCATGCTCTTCAAGGAAAATTTGTGAGTCGTCTGTTTCTTTTCTCTCAATTCCTGATTTATAAGTTGAGGAGTTTTCCTGTGAACTGATGTGCTGCCTTGCCATCAGCAAAGCAAAACTCCTTCGGTCATAGATTGGGACCTCTTTAAGACTGAACCAACTAGACGTTTCCTCTTTTGTGTGTGTGTGTGTGTGGTCCTAACAGTTGAGCCCAGGCCAGGGCCCTCTCACAAATATATCCCCAGCCTGTATTTTTCTTCCATCTCTTTAATTTTCCTCTTTTACTTTTTTTTCCTTTCTTTTTTGTTTTTGTTTTTGTTTGTTTTGTTTTGTTTTTTTTGAGACAAGGTCTCGCTGTGTAGCCCAGGCTGGTCCTGAACTCACTGGAGCCCAAGCTGGCCTTGTACTCACGGCAATCCTCCTGCCTCAGTCTCCCAAGTGCTGGGATTACAGGCGTGTGCCACCATGCCTGGCTTATGTGGTATTGGGGAATTAAAATCAGGTACTTAGTGCTTGACTTAACACTTGCTAGGCAAGTGCTTTAACTGCTGAGCCATGCCTCCAGCTCCGATGACTTTAATTCTTTTGGCATGATCCATAGCATAGATATAGCTGGGTCAAATGGGATATCTGTTTTCAGTTTTTTGAGGAATCTCCAAACGGCTTTCCACGGTAGTTGTACCAGTTTACAGTCCCACCAATAGAAGAGTTTCTTTCTTGCCAGTAATTGTTCTTTTTGATACCTGCCATTTTTACTGGAGTTAGATAGAACCTCACTGTTGCTTTGATTTGCATTTCTCTGATACCTAAAGATGTAGAACTGTTTTTCATGTATTTATTGGCCATTGGGCTTTTTCTGAGATCTTATTTTAGTTGCTCATTTTTTTTGATTGGGTCTTTTATTTTGGAGGGTCTAACTTTTTTCAGTTCTTTGTATATTCTTGATAATAGTCCTCTGTCTGAGGAATAGCCAACAAAAACTTTTTTCCATTCTGTTGGGTTCTCTTCATTCTGTTCATTCTTTCCTTTGATATACAGAAGTTTTTTAATTAAACATAATCCCACTTGTCGATTCCTACTGTTCTTTCATGCTGTCAGATGCTTTCTGCGTCTATTAAGATGATCATATGACTTTTGTCATTGCTTTTATTAATGTGATGAATTACATTAATTTCCCTATGTTGAACCATCCTTGCATCACTGAGAGAAAGCCAACTTCATTATGATGTATGACTTTTTTCCCATTTTATTGATATTTGTATATGCAGTGCATGTTTACATTGAACCTGAATATTTTGTGCACATATATATCACATCAAAATTACAAACCACTTTCCCCATTTTGACCCTCCCATCATCCTCCCCTTAACCCCCAGTTCCCTGTATTCCCCCCTGCCCATTTAATTCTATGAAATGACTATGATCTGGGTTTCTTACATCAGAGAAACCATATCTGTCTTTATAGATGAGTAGTATTCCATTGTGTATAAATATCACAATTTATCCATTGGTCTATTGATGGGTATTCTGGTGTCTTCTACATTTTAGCTATTATTAGTTGGGCTGCTATGAACATGGGTATGTATGTATCTGCTGTATGATGCTTTTAACTCTTTTGGAAAGATTCCAAATAGAGGTATTGCTGGATCGAAGTGGATATTTATTTGCAGTCTTTTGAGGGACTTCATACTGCTTTCCATAGTGGTTGTAATAGTTAACATTCCCACCAGCAGTGCAGGAGGGTTCCTTTCTCCCCACAGCCTCACCAGCACTGATTGCTGTTTGAGTTGTTGATAATAGGCCAATCTCTCTGGAGTTAGATGGTATCTTAGCGGTATTTTGATTTGCATTTCTCTTATGGCTAAGGATGCTGAACATCTTTTCATGTATTTATTAGCCATTTGAACTTCTTCATCTGAGAACTACCTATTCATTTCTTTTGCCCATTTTCGATAGGGTCTTTGATTTTGAGGGGCTTACTTTTCTTTAGTTTACTGTATTCTAATCATGAGCCTCCTATCTGAGGTATTGGTGGTGAATATTATTTCCCAGTCTGTCAGTTCTCTTTCTGCACTGTTGATAATTTGCTTTGCCATGCAGGAACTTTTTAATTTGACATAATCCCATTTGTTAATAATGGGGGCTATTTCTTTTGCTTTTGGTGTCTTGTTAAGAAAGTCTTTGCCTACACCTGTGTCTTTTAGATATTTGCCGAATTTGTCTTTCAGAAGGTTCAGTGTTTCAGTTTTAATATCTAGGTCTTTGATCCACTTTGATTTGATTTTGGTGCATGGTGAGAGGTGTATGTCTATATACATTCTTCTGCATGTTGCTGCCCAGTTTTCCCAGCACCATTTGCTGAAGAGGCTGTCCATTTTCCATTGTATGCTTTTGGCTCCTTTATCAAAGATTAGGTAGCTGAGGGTATTTGAGTTTGTCTCTGCATCTTCAATTCTGTTCCACTAGTCTATCTATTTTTGTACCAGTACCATATTGTTTTTACAATTATTGCTTTATAATATAACTTGATGCCTGGTATTATAATGCCTCCAGCTTTAGTCTTATTACTCAAGAATGCTTTGGCTATTCTAGGCCTCCTTTGGTTCCATATGAATTTAAAGATTATTTTTTCAAGTTTTGTGAAAAATTGTTGGTATTTTGATATGAATTGTATTGAATTTGTATATCAGTTTTAGCAGTATAGTCACTTTGACTATATTGATTCTGCCTACCCAAGAACAGGGGATGTCTTTCCATTTTTTGATATTGTCTACAACTTCTTTCTTCAGTATAATGTTTTTATATATATATATATAGGTACTTCACTTCTTTGGTTAGGAATACTTCTAGGTATTTAAGTTTTTGCTGGGCTATTGAGAATGGGATTAATTCTTTGAGCTCTTTCTCAGTGAGTTCACTGTTGGTGTAGAGAAAAGATACTGGTTTTTCACTATTGATTTTGTAGCCTGTGATTTGGCTGAATTTGTTTATTATATCCAAGAGCTCCGTAGTGGAGTTTTTGGGGTCTTCTATTTGACTTACTCCATTCCAATGCAAATTCCCTTTATTTTATTTTCTTGCTTGATTGCTATGGCAGGTGTTTCAAGGACTATTGAGTAAGAGTGAGAGTGGACAGCCTTCTTGTGTTCCTGATTTGAGAGGAAATGCTTTCAATTTTTCTCCATTTACTATAATATTTGCTGTAGCTTTGGCATATATGGCTTCTATGAGTTTGAAATAAGGCCCTTCTATACCTATTTTTCCCCGAGTTTTTATTATGAAAGGGTGTTGAATTTTATCAGAGGCTTTTTCTGCATCAATTGAGATGATCATGTGGTTTTGGTTTTTGCTTTTGTTAATGTGATATATTACATTGACTGGTTTACATATGTTAAACTAGCCTTGCATCCCAGGAATGAAGCCTGCTTGATCATGGTGTATGATCTTTAAGATTACTTGCTGGATTCTGTTTGCCAGAATCTTAGTAGGAATTTTTGCCATCTATATTCATTAAGGATATATTGGTATATAATTTTCCTTCCTGGTTAAGTCTTTGTCCGGTTTTGGGACTAAGTTGATGAGAAGTGAGTTTGGTAGTATTCCTTCTCTCTCAAGTTCATGGAACAGTTTGAGAAGTATTGGAGTTAGTTCTTCCCTGAAATATTGAAAAAATTCTTCTGTGAATCCATCTGTCCTGGGTTTTTATTTGTAGGTAGAGCTTTGATTACTGCTTCAGTTTCTGTGTGTGCAGTGGGGTTGTTCAAGGTTTTTATGTCTTCATTTAATTTTTGTATTTTGTATATGTCTAGGAAGTCATGCATTTCCTCCCAATTCTCTAACTTGTTAAAATATACATGTTCAAAATAATTTCTCATAATATTCTCAATTTCTGCAGAGTCTGTTGTAATTTCACCCTTTTCATTTCTAAGTGCACTAATCTGTGCTTTTTCTTTTCTTCTTTTGGTGACTTTAGCTGGAGGTTTCTCAATCTTGTTTATTTTTTCAAAGAAACATCTCTTTAACTCATTACTCTTTTTTATTGTCTTTTTAATTTCAGATCTGATCTTTATCATTTCTTTTCTTCTACTGCTTTTTGGCTTAGATTGTTCTTATTTCCCTTAGTCCTGAACATGCATCATTACCATGTTTACTTGTGACTGTTCTGTTCTTTTGATGTGTGTGTTTATGGCTCTGAATTTCCCTCTAAGTACTGCTTTTATTGTATTTTATAGATTCTGATATGATGTACTTCTCTCATCATTTAACTCTATGAAGTTTCTGATTTCTTCTGTGATCCATTGTTTCGTCAGTAGTAAGTTGTTTAGTCTCTATATATTTATTTTCTTCTGTTTCTTTTGCTGTTAAGTTCCAGTTTTATTCCAGTATGATCTGAAAGTATACACGGATTTCTATTTCTTTGTATTGAGTTAAGCATGACTTACAACCCAGAGCATGGTCTATTTTAGAAAATGTTCTGTGTGCTGCTCAGAGGAACGTGTATTCTGTTGATGTTGAGTGGAAAACTGTAAACACCTGTTAGCTCCAAGTTTTCACTAGTGTCACTTAACTGTTGAGTATCTGTGGATTTTCTATCTGGTTGATATATCTCTCAGTAATAGTGGAGTATTAATGCCCCCTACTATAATTATATTGGGGTCTATATGTCCTTTCAGATTTAATAATTATTGTTTTACATAATTGGGTGCTACAGAGTTTGGAGCACATATATTGATAATTTTGAGATCTTCCTGTTCTATTGTTCCCTTAATCATTATATAGTGACCATCTTTTTCTCTCCTCATTTGTTTTCTTTTGAAATCTGATGAGTTTGAGACTAATAATAGCTACACCTGCTTGTTTTCTGGGACCTGTTGCATGAAATACTGAATTCCATCCTTTTATTTGCAGTCTATGAGTTTCCTTGTGAGTGAAGTACATCTCTTGTAAGCAGCAAATTGTGGGTTTCTGTTTTTTAATCTAGTCAGCCAGTCTATGTCTTCTAGTAAGTGAGTTCAGGCCATTCCCATTCAGAGTAATTATCAAGGTATGTTTGGTATGTCCTGCCATCATTATACTTTTTCAGCATTATTTACTAGACTTACTTTCTTTTATTCCCACTATTTTTATTAATATACATATATAATACATAGTATTTACAATGAATTTGGGTATTTCGTGCACATATGTATCATATCAACTTTACAATGCCTTCCTATTTTTGACACTCCCACCCCCTCCCTATCCCTTCCCCCAATTCCGGCTATCACTTCATGTGGTTCTATAGAAAGTCTGTGTTCTGGGTTTTTCAAGTCAGAGAGACTATACAGTACTTAACATATTAATCTTCTGCACCTAAATCATTTCACTAAGTCATCACTCTAATTCAGCTTCCTATTCCTTGAATGGGTCACAGTAGTTAAATCTTGATGCCTCTTATCTGAATCCAACCAATCCCTTTATATTTTGCTATATCTTTGTTGCTATTCTTAAACCTGGCCTTACCCACCAGTTCACATTAGAAAATAACTACAAGCATGTAGCTCAAAAGACTAGTAAATTTGGGAAAGAAGGGAAAAAAAGTTAAATTTCAGACGCCTTAGCTGAATACTGGAAGGTACGTATTTGTACATTTACAGGGTAATCTTCACATCAGTCAGTTTTTTTAGGATAAATTTTCATCAGTGACCTAATAAGTGAATTGCTACAATAAAACAAAGTTAAAACTATATCACATTGCTACATTAAATGAACTTAAATTTATATCACATAAATATACTTAAAGTAACAGATAAGGCAAATTGAGTTATTTCAGAATTTTTTAACTTTCATAACTTATTTACTCATATTTCACTGATTACTAACATACTTTTTCTCAGCTCATTCTCCTCTAGCTGTTTTTGCTTTTCCTCTGGGGTCATTGGTGTCACTGGCCTCCCTTTCACTTTCTAAGTTTCCTTAAAGTATTCTCTGCAATACTGGCTTAGTGGCTGCAAATTCTTTTAAGCTTTCTATATCATGGAAAGTTTTAATTTCTCCCTCTAATTTATAAGATGATTTTGCTGGGTAAAGCAGTTTGGGTTGGCATTCATGTTCTCTGGGGGCTTGGATGATACTGCCCCATGATCTCCTGGTTTTTAGGGTCTGGGTTGAGAAATCTACAGTTATCCTGATGGGCTTATCTTTGTAAGTCACCCTCTGTTTTTCTCTTACAGCTTTTAATATTCTCTCTGTGTTAGGTCTCTAGTATTTTAATTATGATGTATCATGATGAGTTTCTCTTCTGATCAAAGCTGTTTGGTGTTCTCCGTGCCTGCAGTAGTTCCATGTTCATTTGTTTCCTTAGATTTGGGAAATTTTCTTCCATAACTTCATTGAACGTGACCTCTAAGCATTTTGATTTGTCGTCAGTCTTCTTCTGCATTCCCGTAATTCTGAGGTTGTTTCTCTTTGATTCATTCATCAGCTGTTGTAACTCTTTTCTTCCTTTTTTGTTTTGTGTTCTTTATGGCCGGTACATTCTAGCTCAACCATTTTATCTCCTGTGTCTGACATTCTATTCTCAAAATGTTCAAACTGGTTACTTATTTTCTTCTGTGTGTTTTTCACATCCTGAATGTCTGCTTTCAATATTTTTATATCTGTGCTGTATTCTTCTTTAATATCTTGTATTGCCTTCATTATCTTGTGGTTTACATCTTCTTTGTTTTCCTATAATTTCTTATCAGTGTTTGGTGATAGCATAGCTATGTCCCAGCATAGCTCTTGCATTTTCTGTTTCATTTCTTGTTTCATTTCGTATTTCAACTCTATGTATTTCTGGGCCCAGAAATTATCATATCTTTTACCTTTTTCATCTTTGGGTTCTGCTCCCTTGTATCATTTTCTGGGGTGTTAGGTCTTTCTGTAGGAGACTGATTACCATGTTTCCTCATGGTTTTGTTACAGTGAGTTGAGGCACCAGTATTGTTGATGGGCTCTGTTTCTTTTCCTGTGATTCTTAAATTAGACTCTTTCTGTTTTAAGTTTTACCTGGCTGTTTCTGGGCACAGGAGGGATGGGGCGTGTGAAGGCCCAGTCTCGCCAAGCTCCCAGGTGCAGGCAGGGCTCTAGCAGCAGCTACGTGGCTGTCTCTGGCGTGCAGCAGGGTTGGGGTGCTGAAAGGCCCAATCCCAGAAGCTCCCAAGTGCAGGAAGGACTCTGGCTGAAGCTACCTGGCCGTCTCTCATGTGCAAGAGGGTCAGGGTGCTGAAAGGCCCAGTCCTGCCAAGCTCCCAGGTCAAGGGTGTCCACTCTTACACTTCTGTTCAACACAGTGCTGGATACCTTAGCCAGAGCAATCTGGGAAGAGAATGAAATAAAGAATATCCATAGGAAAAGATGTCAAACTCCTTATTCACAGAGGATATCCTGTTCTCAGAGGATATCTTTTATGTAGAGGACTGCACAGAGTCCACCAGCAAAGTCTTAGAACAAATAAGTTCCACCCCTTTGTTGACATAAAATCAGTATACAGGGCTGGGAGCATGGATTAGAAGATAAACTGCTTGGCAAGGGCTGGAGGAATGGCTCAGCGGTTAAAGTGCTTGCCTAGCAAGAGCTAAGTGCACGAGTTACCCAAGTTTGATTCCCTAGCACCACATAAGCCAGGTGTGGTGGCGCACACCTGTAATCCCAGCACTCCTGAGGCTGAGGCAGGAGGACTGCTGTGAGTCCAAGGCCAGCCTGGGCTCCATAGTGAGTTCAGGACCAGCCTGCACTGCAGAACAAGACCCTGTCTCAAAAAAATAAATGAATAAATAAACTGCTTACTTAGCAAGGACAAGACTTTGGGTTTAATTTCCCAGCACCACATAAACTGGACATGATGTGCATGCCTGTAACCCCAGCACTCTGGAGGTTGAGGCAGGACTGCCTTGAGTTTTAGGCCAGCTTGGGTTACATAGCTTTATGGCCAGCCTAAGAGCTACAGAGTAAGACCCTGTTTCAAAAAATAATAGTAAAAATGTCAATAGCATTCCTCTGCAGCAAAAATGAAGATCTAGAGAAAGGGAACAGAAAAACAATCCAATTCACAGTAGCCTCAAGAAAAATTAAGTATCTAGGAATTAACCTAACTAAGGAAGTGAAGGACTTTTAGAACTGAAAACTACAGTTTTCTGAAAAAAATTGAAGAGAGTATTAGAAAATGGAAAGATATCCCATGTTCTTGAGTAAGCACAACAAATATCGTCAAAATGGCCATACAACTAAAACTGATACTCAGATTCAATTCAATCACAAAATACCAACAAAATTTTTTTGAGGCAGAGTCTCACTCTGCTCCAGCCTGGTCCCCTGAACCCACTAAAAAGCCAGGGGTGGGCTTGAACTCAGAGCAATCCTCCTCCCTCAGCCTTTCGTGTGTAGGGATCATAGGTATGCACCACCACACCCATCTCAACAGTGTTTTTCACAGAACTAGAAAATGCTCTGAAAATTTATGTGGAACCAGAAGAGGCTGAGAAGAGCTAAAACCAACAAAAGTGGGGGGCATCACAACGCTGAACATCGTTATATTGTAAAACAACAGTGAGAAAAGCCACATGGTACTGGGACAAAAGGGGTGCATCGATAGAATAGAAATAATACAGAGAAAGCACTGAGCACCTTCAGCCAGCTGATCTTTGACAGAAGGGTCAAAAGCATACACTGGGGGAAAGCGTCTTTAACAAATAATGCTGGAAAAACTGGTTATCCAAATGCAGAAGAATGAAACTAGACCCACATCTTTCACTAAGTGCCAAAATCAAATCGTTGGCCTGGAGGAGTAGCACAGCAGTTAGAATGCTCACCTAGCAAGCACAAGGCCCTGAGTCCATTCCCCAGCACCACATAAGCTGGATGTAGTAGTGCATATCTGTCATCCCAGCACTCGGGAAGCTGAGGCAGGAGGATTGTGGTAAGTTCTATGTAGTAAGTTCAGGACCAGCCTGGACTACAGAGCAAAACCTATCAAAAATAAAATGGGTTGGAGGAATGGCACAGGGGTTAAAGCACTTGCCTTGCAAGTGAAAGGCCCTGAGTTCAATTCCCCAGTACCAACTAAAGCTGGGTGTGGTGGCACATGCCTGTAATTCCTGCACTCTGGAGGCTGAGGCCAGCCAGGGCTACATAATGAGTTTAGGACCAGCCTGGGCTACGTAGCAAAACCCTGTCTTTATAAAGATATAGCTCAATGAAAAGGCCCTGGGTTCAGTACCACAAAACCCAGCTGTATTGAATAACTATTGTGGTATGGATCTGGAATATCCCCCAAAGCCACATATATTTGGATGTTATGGATTGTCTACAGAACCATGTGCTGTTGTCAGATGGGGGCCTGGTCTGGAGGAGTGGATTATGGATGTGTGGTAGAGGACAGGCTGTGACAGATTGTATTACAGGCATATGAATTGGATTACAGGCAAGTGCTGGAGGCTTAAGCCTGGAAGGGGTAGAACACTGAGGCTGGACCCAGAAGCAGGGACCACTGGGATAGTACTTAGAAATATATATATATATATATATATATATATATATATATATATATATATGCCACTTCCTTCCTTCTTGACTGGACTGGACTTGATTTGGCTCACTGCCTGCAAGGTTGTGAGGAATTGCCCCCACTTCCGCCTTTGCCATGACCTTCCACTGTTGCCTGCTGCCCATGAAGGAACTGTGACCTTCTGAAACTGAGCTAAACTACCTTTTCTCCCCTAATTTATGTATGTCAAGTATTTTGTCACAGCAATGAAAAACTAAGACAATAACCATAGACAAAACATTCTCCATTTATAACTTAGGAAATAGAATCTACCTTTAATTTTTTCTTTGAGACAGGGTCTTGCTCTAGTCCAGGCTGTTTATGAACTCACTCTGGAATACAGGCTGGCCCCAAACTTGAAGCAATCCTCCTCCCTTGAGCCTTCCCAGTGCTTTGATTACAAGCATGCACTACCACACCCAGCTTACAAGGTGAGGGGAATCAAACTCAGGGCCTTGCACTTGTTAGGCAAGCACTCCAACCACTGTGCAATCCATTAAGCCCTAGAATCTACCTTTAAACCTTAAAACTGCCAGGGATCGTTGTACAAACAAGTAATCCTACCATTCTGGGAGGTTGAGGCAGGAGGATAGGGAGTTTGAGCCTATCCTGAGCAACTTAGTTACTCTGAGACACTATCTCAGAATCAGAAATAAAAAAGGGAAGCTGGGCATGGTGGCACACTCCTGTAATTCCAGCACTTGGAAGGCTGAGGCAAGAGAATTGCCATGAGTTGGAGGCCAGCTTGGGGTACATACAGAGTTCAGGACCAGCCTAGAGAGAATGAGACCCTATCTCAAAAGACAGAGAGAGAGGGAGCCAGGCTAGAGCCCAGGCTGGCCTTGAATTCACAGCAATCCTGCTTCCTGAGCGCTGAGATTACAGGTGTGTATCACCATGCCCAGTTTATGTGGTGCTGGTGAATCAGAACCCTGGGACTTGTGCTTGGTAGGCAAGCATTCTAATAACTGCTATTCCTCCAGCCCTGACCTGATTTTATTTATTGAGATAGGGTCTCACTCTAGCCCAGGCTGGTCCTGAACTCACTAAGTAGCCCAGGCTGGCCTTGGATTCATGGCAATCCTCCTGCCTCTGCCTCCTGAGTGATGAGATTCACAGGAATGCACCACCATACTCAGCTTATGTGATGCTGGGCAATTGAACTTGGGGCTTTGCACTTGCTAGGCAAGAGCTTTACCTGCTGTGCTATTCTTTCAGCCCCTATGATGACAATTCTTTACCTTTAGCTAGAAAGGAACTTATCAAACAAACTACCAGGACATTGCCCTACTGCAGTATCTCTTTTACCCATTAACCAACCACAAAAAGGTTTGCACCTGTAACCCAACCAATGGGCTTGCATTAGGACCTAAGACCCCTACCTCTTGTTCCAGGGCGCACTCTCTCTGCTCATGCTGAGGTGCACTGACTTTGCTTTCTGCACGTCTGAGTGCTTCCTTTCAGCACCAATAGATTGAATTTGGGACTCATTTCGACAGTTGTTTCCCTATACACCAAGCAATCAATTCTGTAATGACACAGCTGGGTACCCTCAAATTCAATTCCATTCTGACATTATCTACGTGGAGATACAGTAAAATTCTGTAAGTTGAGGACTCAGACACACAAGACTAGCCTCCACCCCAATTCAGATGCCAGTAACCAAGCACAGGTTGTGACCTAGATTCTGAACAAAGAGCTGTTAATTAGGGTTCCCATGACCTTACCTAGTTAAATTAATTTACATGAGCTCTCACTGAGCTCAGGAAATGCTTAAGTTTACCCATTTATTTCAAAAGATAGGGATCCTAGAGATCCCTAACATTAGCTCCCAGCTACACACAGGCACCCAGTACTTCCGGGTTTTCATAGACACTTCGTTACATCATCGCAATTGATTAGATCATTGACCACTGGTGATGAGCTTAACCATCATCATCTCCCTTTGCTGGAGAGAGGTCAGGGGAGAGAACTAAAAGCTCAAACCTTCAAGATTGGGGATGTGTGTCAGTGGTTAGAATGCTTGCCTAGCATGCACAAAGCCCTGCTTTCTTTTCTTTCTTTTTCTATTTTCTATTTTCTTTTCTTTTCTTTTTTTGAGATAGGGTCTTAGTCTGTAGTCCAGAATAGTCCTGGACTCACAGTGTAGCCCAAACCGGCCTGAAATCCATGGTACTTCTCCTGCCTCAGCCTCCCAAGTGCTAGGATTACAGGTGTGTGCCACCACACCCAGCCATTATATGGTGCTAAGGGACTGAACCTGAGGCCTCACTCTCTGTAGGCAAGGGCTCCAACCACTGAGCTATGCTCCCAGCTCAGACCTTGCTTTAGATCCCCTAGCACTGTACAAAAATCAGCTGCACAGTCTATGGCCATACCACCCTGAATGTGCCCAACTCATTTGATCTCAGTAAAATTAGCCAGACATATTTTTGAAGGTAAGGTTTTTGTTTTGCAGTGTGGGGGCACTCAAAGCACCAGAAGGCTGAGGCAGGACAAAACCAGGTTGGACCTTAAAGCACAAGATTGGCTCCTCTGGCAACCAATTGTCCTCATCCTGAGGCTATTCTGGAGGTTTTTTTTTTTTTTTTTTTTTTTTTTTTTTTTTTTTTTTTTTTTTTTTTTTTTTTTTTTTTTTTTTTTTTTTTTTTTTTTTTTTTTTTTTTTTTTTTTTTTTTTTTTTTTTTTTTTGAGACAGGGTCTCACTGTGTAGCCCAGGCTGGTCCTGAACTCACTTAGGAGGCCATGCTGGCTTTGGACTCCCTTAGTGCTGGCAGCACAGGTGTGGGCACCATCATGCCCAGCTTTTATGTGGTCTTCACACCAATCTTATCATTAAGATACAAAAAGGAACCTGTCACTTAAGCAATTCTCAAGGCTAGGCGTTAGAGTACCCTTACCTGAGAGCACAGGTTACAGGTGCAGTGAAGGTTGGGGCTACAGAGGAAGAGGCTTATGATTATTAATCATGGTATGTTAACTTGAATGTTTCAAGAAATGCCTATAAACTGGGCATGGTGATGCACGTCTGTAATCCCAACACTCGAAAGGCTGAGGCAGGAGGATTGCTATGAGTTCAAGGTCATCTTGAGCTACATAGTGATTTCAGGACCAGCTTGGACTGCAGAGTGAGACCCTGTCTCAAAAGAAAAAGCTCATCCTTTTTCAAAAGAAAGTTAAAGCAAGCACCAAGACAAAAATTGATGAGGCCAGTGCTTGCTTCAGCAGCACATTTACTAAAATTGGAATGATACAGAAAGATTGGGAAGATTAGCATGGCCCCTGCACAAGGATGACAAGCAAATTCATGAAGTGCTCCATATTTTAAAATTGCTGAAACCAGGCCCAGGAGTGCAGGGCTATCACTCCAGCACAATATGAGGCAGAGGCAGGAGTATCACAAGTTCAAGCATGACTTGGGTAATTTGATGAGACTGTGTCTTGAAATTAAAAAAAGATTCAAAATGGTCTGGGGCCCTAGCTCTTTGGGAAAGCCCTAAGCTCAATAGCCGGTACCATGTAAACACAGTGTTGTGCCCAGATCGCAAGTTCCCAAGACCCCAGGAGCCGATTCCGATGCAAACACATGAGAGTCCTTATTGCAAGCTCGAGCCTGGGCTCTCCTTCTCCAGTGCAGTGGAGGCTAAGGAGGAGGCCCAAGTGCAATTTTCACTGGGGTTTTATAAACAAAAATTACAAGATTTTAACAGAAATCACGGAAGTTGTTTACCACAAAAACTGACCGGTTAACATTTAATGCAAGAATAATTTGTGAATCTATAATTGGTCAAAGCACTGCTCTGATTGTTAATATGTGCTCGGTGGAAAGTCTCTATCAGCTGAAGTTTGAGTAATGACTTGCATTGCTGAGAGACCGCACACTTTGTGATGTTTTTACTCACAGAAGCAACAAGGGGGATTTTTCACAGACCAGAAGAGAAATGGGGCACACATTGTTTCTACATCAGGAAGTTTATGCATCTATAGACTTGCAACCTATCAGCCATGGCGACCTCTGGATACACAGAGACATAGTGTGGTTGTTCCTGGCACAGGTGCAGGGTTAGAGCCAAAAGTTGATTTTTTTTTT
>PVKB01001701.1:350464-371730 GCA_004027205.1 Ctenodactylus gundi | reverse complement strand
AAAAAAAAAAAAAAAAAAAAAAAAAAAAAAAAAAAAAAAAAAAAAAAAAAAAAAAAAAAAAAAAAAAAAAAAAAAAAAAAAAAAAAAAAAAAAAAAAAAAAAAAAAAAAAAAAAAAAAAAAAAAAAAAAAAAAAAAAAAAAAAAAAAAAAAAAAAAAAAAAAAAAAAAAAAAAAAAGAAGAAGAAGAAGAAGAAGAAGAAGAAGAAAAACAATGGCATTTTAAT
The DNA here is from genome assembly GCA_004027205.1 of Ctenodactylus gundi. NCBI lineage: Eukaryota > Metazoa > Chordata > Mammalia > Rodentia > Ctenodactylidae > Ctenodactylus > Ctenodactylus gundi. The sequence continues at coordinate 371,506 of PVKB01001701.1, read as the reverse complement.
AAGAGAAAAAATATAGAATTCTTGCCCTTATATAGTGAAAATATTCTCAGTATCATTAAGCAAAAGAAAGCTAATTTTTTTTAATTAAAGAATAGAACAGCTGAATATTGAGGGTCAATCCCTGCATTCACCAGAGAGTGGGGAAGAGGTGCAAAGAGTTTGTCCATGCTGAGTAAGTAGATGATATCACAAACAGATATGCTGCATCTTGAGCCAATTTGTTAAATCTTTCTAATTCCAAGAAGTGTCTGCATTATGCAATTGTTCTTATTCCTTAGCCTTTCTCTGGGTCACTGCTCCCTTTTGAGAATCTAATGAAAACTGTATTTCTTTGCAGAGAAATGTATGCACTGATTCAAGGATGCATAATTTTCATTCAAACTCACTGCATTCACATGCTTCTCTATGGAATATTTGACCTTCGGTGAAGGCCAGAAATAAGTCCTTCAAGAACGCAAATGTAGGTTTCCATAAACGCAGCACCCAGCTTTCAGTCTTCATGCCTAGACTAATATGGGCTTAAGAGTAAGCTTTGCAACTTAGTTGAGTAATAATGTTTGCCTTAATTGTGCTAAGTCTTATTTATAAAGTGGGGACAATGAGTACCTCTCAGCAGTTGTAAAAAAATTGGGTACATGTAGAAAATAGCAACACACCAACAGTGGTTGCTTAAGAGAGGTTAATTTTATTCTGGAACTACCAAGAACAATCTGAACAGGGCAGAATGTGTTTGCTTCTCATTAGATCATTCAGTTTCTATTCTCTTTGCTACTCTGAGAATACATTTTCTTAGAAATGATTCTTAAGCTATGAAATAGCCAACATTACTGAATATGAGTTGATACTTACTTCAAAAGTGACAGATGCCAGTCTACACATGAAAGTAGGAAATTGTGGAGACTAGAAATTTTCATAAAACTAACACCTTTTTCTCAATCCTGGACCACTGCTTCAGTTTAGTAAAGTGGGTTAAAGTTACCAATTGGTAGAAGTTTTTCAATAGTCAGAAATTTAGTTTTTCCATGAAAAAATTCTCAACTGTAATAAACTGCATAGTCCATAGATTTTCAACATTTTCTGCCACAAATGGACTCATGACTACACGTCAATCAATGCTGCTCCATACTTTTAGATAAAAAGAAAAGCACTGCTGCATAAAAATATAGATTAACAATTGTAAGGAATTTTTAATAATTTTAAGTCCACTCAAGATAATAGGCAAGGAACATAGAACCTGTCTGTGCTCCTTAACAACTATCAGGCATGCTCATGAAATCTGAAAGAGACATAACACTTTATTTCTATAGCTTGAAGGTATTATCAATGACACTGTGCATATTTGCTTAGGTTTCATGCTTTGTAAGATAAGCACAAATTAAAACTATACAGGTGATGTAACTATGAGGTACCTTGAATGAACACCCATATAAACTCTGACAGAGTCACTTACAAATTCTAGTAAAGTCAACCCATACTTTTTCATGCAGGTCACTTTTAAATTTACCCAAGTTGTGGCTAATATGTGTGACTAAGCAAAAGGATAAAATTTTTAATTAAACTTTTTCATTAAAAAGAAAAAAAAATTCAGAGTTGAGCTATGCTTATCAAGGAAGACTGAACAAAATAATACAGTGCTTTCCTAGAAAGAAATGCTAACATCAGCTCTTACTCTAAACTTACAAAAAAAGGTATTTCCCAGAGGCACTATATTGCCTAACGTTCCTTTGTTCTGAATAGTTCGCTGCAGACCCATTCTTGCACTGAGGTCATTTCGCTCTTCTGGCGCTGTTAAAGTAGGACCTAACCTAATATTCAATCGATTCAATAAGGGCTGCAAACACTGTCAAGATTCCAATGAAATGCAAACACAAGCAAAATTAAGACAATCGTCCAACAAAAAAATCAAATATTTTAAAAGTCATAAGCCTTAGTTAACTTGTGTAAAGAAACAAACTTTTTGCCTTGTAGGCTTTAACTCAAGCTTAAGGCAATTTAATCAACATTTGCCTATTCCACTGTTACTACAGGACTAAATTTCCATAGAAAACTTGACTTCAAAAGAAAAGTGCTAGCCTTCCCTAGGATCTTTAAATACCCAAATCCACATATTATGGCTGCTTTCAGAAACTGGATTATAAGAAATATTCCCTTCCTATGCTACCAAGAACATGTCATATAAAACTTCTCCAAGTCATTGAGCTTACTAGTTTACTAAGTAGCTATAGCAAATAAATTCCCAGAAAAGAAATATAAATTTAAAAGACAGGAAAATCAGTGTACTTCATTAGGCCAATTTCCATAAGGAGGACATATATTCAGATAGGAGGGTCATGATTAGAAAAGAGGGTCATTCAAGTCTAAATAAAGGTGTGTGGCTTGTTTTTTTTTTTTTTTTCTGGTCCTTGATTTTCTTTTAAGTTACAATGAACAAAATTAAAATGAAGTTTAGTACATGCATGGGTACATTAGCTATAATGTAGATTTCATATCCACGACAGTTCCTGCTGACTCATTTACAAAAAGACAAAACGTGGAGGGTGGTAGGTAAAGCATACTTAGAAGATTAAGTTTCAGTACACAGAAACGAAAATCTTTGTTTCTTTCCACACAAAAGTACCCAGCATCCCAAGCAGCAGGATCACAGAACCATTATTAAATTAAATTCCTATTCAGATGATATTAAAACTAGTGCTACGATTAATAACCAGATTTAAAAGTGGGCCAAAGATCTTAGTAGATCCCTCAAAAAGATCTACACATGGAAAAATAAGCATATGAAAAATATTCCACATCATATGCCATTCAGGACGTGCAAATTAAAGCACAAACAGCAAGAAAAAATTATTGAACACCCATTACAATGGTCATACCTTTGACAGCAAACGCTGGCAAGAATGTGTGGATCAACAGGAACTCTCATCATTATGGGTGGCAGTGCAAAATTTGTCCAGCCACTTGGGAAGACAGTTCAGCAATTTCTTTTAAAGCGAAATATATTGCTACAGCAATTTCTTTCATGTCCATTCAAAATTGTTGAAAAGTTATATCCACACAAAACATGCACTTGGATGTTTAAAGCATATTCATTTTTAATTGCCAAAACTTGGAAGCCACAAAGATGTCCTTCAGTAGATAGGAAAACTGTGTTCCTTTCAGAAAATGAATCAATCAGTGATAAAACGAAAAGAACTATGGTGCCACGAAAGATATGGGTAAGTCAACTTAGAAAGGAAGCATGATTTATGATTCGAACCGCATAAAATTCCAGAAAAGCCAAACGGAAACACGATTTTACTGATTCATGTACTAGTCAGCATTTCTAGAGATTGATCTAGGAGAGAAAGGAGTGGTAGATAGGCAGAATAGGATTTCATAGCTGTAAAAATACACTGTATGATACTACAGTGGTGAATATATAGCATTCATTTTTTCCAGATTCATAAAACGTAAAACCTCAAGAATAAACCTTAATGTAAATTATTGATTACAAGTGATTACAGCATACTGATGGAGGTCCTTCCACTATAATGAAAAACTATTTAAAATGTCACACACACAATAAGGTCACAAAATTCTCCAGTCTAGTGGAAAGATAAGGCACAGGATCATAGGTATCTACGTCACTTTGACCTAAGACCACAGACTACTACAGACCCTCTGGTGCCGTAAAGACAATAAATCCCAATGAAAATCTTTTTCCTTCGTCTAGCAATGTTTTCCCAAAGCGTGTAACACGTGGCCAATCACCAATCAATGTCCTTTATTGGTCTATAAGCTGGTGCAAACACACAATCTGTTTCCTGTAGTTTGATTATTGGTTGGTTGTTGCTGTATTTTGTTTGGTTGGATTTTTCTTCACTTATTTAGTTTTTCCATCCACAAGAACCTAACCAGCTTGGATATTATTTTTTGAACCCAAACTCCAGGCATCTGCCATCTGTCTTATTGGCCAATCATCCTTATTTTGCCCAAATAAATGGCCTGTTTTCAACCTCCTGTGTCTTAGCTCACCTTTTACACTGATAGCAATAACTATGTCATTGTAACTGTGAACGTTTGTTATGAGGGAATCTATGCATTTCATCAGGCAGATGGTGTACAGAAGCTTCCTGTGGTTTCCTCTCACTTTGGCTATGAACCTGATACGATTTGAGGAGAAAATCTTTGTTAACTAAACAGACAAATAAATAGCATAAATAATAGGCTTACACTGTTACAATCATCTTTATGCAATAGTTTTCTTAGTCTTTTACATTTCACTTACCAATATCACCACAGGATTTCCAAAAAAAATTATTAATCTGTTATGGACAATGTACTGTTTCACTTTGTCAGTGCTGCACATTGGATATCTGAATTTTCCCTGTTACTTTATTAAATAGTCCTATCATGTGACTATTGCTTGAATTTGTATTTCTTTGATAATTAGCAAATTTAAATGAAATTTTGTTCATTGACATTCGTATGTCTTTTTGTCCTTACTTCCTACCTTTTTAAGCTTAAGTATATTCCTAGTCTGTTTTCCTTGTATTTATTTTTCCTATGGCTCATTTTGCAAAAAGAAAAAAAAAATCTGTCAATCTGGAAAATATATAACTATTTTCCTTTGTATTAAGCTACCTATAATAACCCTGTGGAAAACAATGGCAGAATAAGAGTATCAAAGTGCAATTATAAGACAATTGAATCCGCACAAACAACATATAGTTCCAAGTGTAACTTCAATAAATAAATAAATAATAGGAGGAGTAAGCAGAATATGTATAATTGAAGCAAGTTAAAAGATATAAAGTGTAAATTGAGCAACTGGCTTCGGGGGACATGTTTTTATTCATGACCATTAGTGTTCCAAACCATAAATCTACTTAATTAGATTTAATTACAGCACTGCTCAAGACAACACAGAGATGATAAAATCTGAGAGCAGAATTTTATATATTGCTGGAGGGATAGTCGGCTTATGCAAATAACTGACAAGCTTTCACTCAAAAGGACTAATTGAATGAATTGTTGCAACCATATGACTGGGGAAGGAAGTAAGGGGGCAGGAAGGAAGAAGTCTGCATTTCTCACCTTTTGATGTTTTAACCCATCTTCCCCTGCGACCTCTCACTCCCGCGGCAAGGGTGAGTAAAATACTGGAGCGTTCAGAGAAGAATTCAGAATCCTCGCTTGTCTGAAGCAGGCAGCAGAGGTGAAGGCTCCCTTCCTGGCTGGTATTGTTCTCTCTATTCTCATCACATCACATTGTATGTATTTACAGGTGCTTCTACCCTGTAGAGCTGCAAGGTCACTGAAGGTCAAGAATGTGTCTGGCTCACCATCTTATTCTGCGTCTGTCCCAGCTCCTGCCTCATGAGAAGTATTGAGTAGAGGTTGCAACATGGAAAAACAGGTGGATACGAGGGGCAAAAATGTGCCAATAGCAAGCTTCTCATTGTTTACAAACTTCAAAGTCAGGTCAAACCCTTCCTCATATATTCTAAAATAAAAATCTAGCCTTTATCACTACAGGCTTTATTCCTTGCACTGATGACAGCTCTATAAAACTCCTTCACTCTGTCACAACCAATTGACCGTGATGCATGAGTGAGGAGAGATTTTTGGATCAAGATGTGAGCAATAAATAAAATATTAGATCCAGCTACACAAAGTAGTCATAAGACACTCAACACTTCAACCACCACTCCACAATTCTACTGTGAGGGCTAAACGAGAGCCTTCGTCTGCATTTGTTACTGTGATGTGACATTTGGAAATATCGATTGGTTTGTCTCTCTGCAAACTAGATTCACTAAATGATTGCCTCAGGGAACATACAAATGAATTCCCACAAACTTGAGACGGTATCCATCTTCTGCACTGCGTGCACATCTAGCTACTGCCCTAGAAGTTGCACTCTGCTGTTCTGTACAATGGCTGCTCATCCTTGTGGCCCTTCATATTACAGAAAGTAACTGAGCATCTACTACTCTATATTGCACTAACCTCTGAAGATCGTACCTTCAGGGTTGACAAGTACTATTGTATACCCAAGACACAACAGAAATAAGTTAATATTTCTCAACATTTTTCATGTAATAATATATATCCCAAGCACAGATATGGCCCACAAGTAAATGTGACTTTTCCTGCTGTCCACCTTACCCTGTTCTCAGGTTCCTGGGTGTAAGGCTTAAGGTATCCCTGTATAATCCTGTACAAAAAAGGAAGAAGGTAGCAGGATGCAGCTTCAGGTTAAACCTGGTGTTTATCTCCAGGTCCCACTTGTCTAGCTTCTCAGTAAATTTAATCAAATTCAGTCTTACCTCATTTTGGAATAAATTGCAGTTACAGTTACGACTTTTCTCCCTTTTTCTTTCCTCCAAACTAGGGCTAAATTCCAAGAGCTTCAACCTCAAGAGGCTAAAATACTGTCAGGACTTCAATGGTACATGAGGACAAACAAACATGTAAGATTCGAGACTTAACTCTTTCTATGAAAATTAAAGAGATACCATTTCTCCCTTTTCCCACAGCATTTCCGTTTGCAAGGTTGCAACTGTAAATCTGTATGAAGTGTTTTTGTTTTCTTAAGTGCCTTGCTAGTTTCACAATCCAGGAATGTCTTTCTCAAGGACATTGGAGCTAACCTCTGAAATGTGAACACGGACTAACACAGGCCCCATCCTACAATTTGTACGAGAGGATAGCAGCCTAATTTCTACCACCCCTAACTCCAAGTTACAAATCTACTTCCCATCACAAGTTTTGAAAAATATATATTTATTTTATATAAAGCCAATTAACTAATGCAGACAATCACTCAAACTATTAGGTATATTTAGAATGAACTGTGTGTGGCAAATAACGTAAAGTCTTTCCAAGCAGGAGAATACATAAAAATGTCCATTATTGTTTTAGTTCTAGCTGGTGTCTTCATTTAGATGATACTGTCTTTATTTTTCTGACACTTAAATACATCCATGCCATGCTGGTAATCAACTAGGAGACAGGCTCATCACTGGCAGGAATGACTAAGCAAGCTCCCTTTGTTGCCATATCCTGACCACCAGCTCCTTGCACACTCAGGACTTAATCTCCCTCATCCAGTGTCCTCATGAGCTCAAGAAGCTGTGGCCTCTTGTCACTGTTCTCTGAGGTATTTGTGGGAAACAGTTTAAACCCAGACATACTGCACCAATATTTGGGTTCTCAGTTGCACCAGGACTACCTGGAGAACTCCTTGATGGCATTCCCTTTTTCTCAAATCTCAGTTGTCTCAGAAATCTCCACGTTTGCGTATGTCTACATCCAGATCAGATAGGAGCTTCAGTAAGGGGGCAGGTTTCCCCCATATCATCTAACATTTCTTTCCAACCTCTTCATTCCTCTCCAACTCTGAGTTTATATTTAATCTGAAGAAGAAGATGAGGAGGAAGAGGAAGAAAAGGAGGAGGGAGAGGAGGAGAAGGAAGAAGAACTCCTCTGCCTATTTGTAGTTTCTTTGAAATACTTTTCTAAATTATCATTGCAATTGTGACTTTTAAAAGTTAAGAACTTTTTCCTATTTTTTCCTTTATTTCCAAGTTAACTTCACAGTGGATAAGTTTTATGAAGCAACTACAAGCGAAACATTTGTCATGATCCAATGTATCATTCATTATAGATGTGATTTAGAGAAAAATGTAAACCTCTCTCTAAAATGTCCTACTAGTTTTGGCTTGTGAACTACATAATGCTTTCTTAGTTGCTTCAATGGCATTCATTTTATGGCTAAAAGCTTGGACATCTTTTCATTCTCCATATGAAGAATTAATTCAGTGTTTTCCCACATTTAGCATTTTTAAAAAAGTGTTTACGAGTAACAAGGACACCTCAGAGTCATTTGAAAACCACAAAGAAAAAAAAATGACTCAGACCCTTCGTGAAGACCTGAGAGAGAATAACATCAATCTCCTGGCCTCTGGACTAAATAATATGATGAAAAATTTGCAAGCTAATAAAAATCAATACATGCTCATCTCTGTGTAGAAAATCCTAATATATTCAGAGCTCCTCTAACTCAACGTCCAACAAAATACATTGCAAATTGTACAACAGAGGTGAGCTATATACTAAGAACCAGGCTGTATGGACAATTTTATTCAGGCAGCTCTCCAACACTTACTCGACCACAGAAATAGTCTCCAGCTGTTCACAGCACATGGGAGCATCTAAGCAAAGTGATCACAGTTTTTGAGAGAAAGCATAGTACTTAACAAGCCGTACTCTCCATCATCCCTACTCACTCTACTCAGTCCTCATTTGCTCTACAATTGCCAGTTCAGACTCAGAGAATCCACTCACATCATCAAAAAGTTATATGCGGCATAGATACACAATGGATTCAGCCATTTAACAAAAAAAATAAAATTCTGTCACATGTTGCAGTGTGAATGGAACTGGGAGACATTATGTTAAGTGAAACAAACCAGACATGGAAAGATAGATACTGTATGTTCTCATTCAAGGAAGCTAAAAAGATTGATCTTACAGAGAATAGAATAAAATAATGGTGATTAAGATCTGGGAAAGGCAGGGCACGAGGACGATAGACAGATTTGATAAAAGTTACCAAAATACATTAAGTTGGGAGGAATTAGATCTAGAGTCCTAATGCACTACAGAGTGGAACAATAACGCTAACCTACATCTTATTATATACTTCAAAGTAGCTAAAAATCCAAAGGTTCTCAACACATGGAAATGATAAATATTTGAAGAGATGGAAATGCTAATGATTCTCATTTGATCATTACATATTTTCAAAGTATACTAAATTATGCTGTTTCATAAATGTATACATATACATCAATTTTATAAAAACTGAATGATAAGACACTGTTCATGAAAGCTAAGATCTCCGGTTTTTGCCAGAGCTAGGGTGCAAGCCCAAACAAAATTTTTGCAAAAATAAATCAGTCATAAGTTCATTAGTAGACCTCAGGTTATATTTAGCTTTGTCTGGACAGACAGAAGTATGGTAGAATTTTCATTTTGATTCTGGGCCATAGCCATGTGTTTCCACCATGGCCAGAAGCCAATGAATGGGCTGAGACCTTCTGAAACTATAAGATAAAATAATGCTTTCCTCCCTTCAGGTGTGGATAGAGTATTGTGTCTCAGCAACGAAAAAGTAACTAAGACAGGGTACGAAGTGACATTGTGATATAGATGTGTGACACAGTACCATTGACTTCAGTCATCGTGCTGTGCAACAGACCTCAAAAGTTATTCTTCCTGTATAACTGCAACTCTCTACCCTTTGACCAAATACCTCCCAATTCCTCCATTTCCTGAAGTTTGTCTTAGAGTCTATAGATTGGTGAGCCTATACGGTATATGGTATTTGATTTCTCCTCCTGGTTTATTTCACTCAGCATAATGTCCTTTACCTTCATCCACTTTATAGCAAATGACAAAAATTTCTTTTGTTTTAAGGTTGCTAAGGGTTTCTTAATCCATTCACTCAAAGACAGATACTTTAGTTAATCTCCTACCTTGGCTATTATCAAGAATGCTGAAATGACTATGGAAATGTTCATATTATCTCTTCAAAGTGTTGATTTCATTTCCTTTGGACATTTACTATATACCCAAAAGTGGGATCACTGGATCGAGATAATCCTGCGAGGATCTTCCACGTAGTTTTCTGTACTGACAGGACGAGTTTGCACGCGCATCGAACATACACAAGGGTTCCCTTTGCTCCACATACTCTCTACCACATCTTTTGCATAATAACCATTCTGACAAGAGTGAGTTGATATATCTTATCATGGTTTTAATTTGCATTCCTCTAATGAGCAATAATGCTGAGCATTTTTTTACATACCTGTCAGCCATCTGAAAATAGAATAGAGAGCCCAGAAATGAACCCACACCTACACAAATTGGATTATGTCTAACTAAAAACTTTTGACACAGCAAAGGAAACACTTTAACAGAGTGAACAGACAGCTGAGAGTTGGGACAACATGAATCTAAGCCATACAGCTTGAATATGGAGTTAATATGATAACTATACAAGAAAAACCCAAAGATAAGAAAACAATCCAGCCAACATAGACAAAAAACTGAATATTTTAAGACGTATAAAAATAATTCATGCTGAAAGTGATTGTAGGGTGAGTGTCCTCCTCTGTAAGAATGTCTTTTCACAGTACTAGGTTTTCAAAGCCTTGAGTTCTTACTAGATCAACTCCTCCAGCTTCTCCAAGTTCCAGGTTCCACCTACAACAAAAATTCTTTCTCCTGCCACATTAAGGTCAGTAGAAGACAGACTAGGTGTTTTAATTTGCAGGGTCCAATTTGGGCTCCAGGGTCTCATGTTCTCTTTTCTACACCCAGTACTAGCCCTAAAAAACAATAGAAACTTCAACTCTACTAACAAAGAACAACCTCTACATACATCTGTACAGATTCCCATATTGCTTTGAGTTTCATCCTCATAATAATTCCTTTAATTTGGATAAAAATTCTGCTTCTTTGTAGCTAAACAGCCCACATTATAAAAGGTAATATATTTGTTTCATATTTCTTAGATTTTTATAAGATAAAAATAAATATAAAACTAGTTAATTAGACTTTATTTCCTTTTCCAACCTCATCCTTTTCTCTCTTTCGCTAGAAAAAGCTGTGGTGATTTTGATGTCAGTTTTTTGTATCATGTATTAGATAATTTTACTACATATGGACCATACATTTGACTCAAGTTTGTTTTTAAATTTTCCATACCTGATAGTATGTCAAATTTTCTTAGGTTTTAAAACTTAGTTTTTAAAGTCTTTGCTTCAGACTTGGAAGTTGTTTTCAGTTTCTATAGACGACTGTTACTTGCTATATGCTATAACATCAGAATATAGCATTCTTTTTCTAATTATTTCCTATAATTATACTGTATTAATACTCTTTTGTTTTTTATTCTATAATTTTATACAGGAAGGCACTGAAATTTTAAGTGTTCGGCATAATGAGTAATCACACAAGGTGCCATGTTAACAAAATAGAGGATAAAAGTTATATATCAGTGCATTCCTATATAGATCCTATCTAGAATAAGCTATGAAAAATTTCTACCACTTCGGTAGACTCTCTATCGATACATTCTTCCACTTAACCGCATCTTTGCTCATTGGCAAATGCTTTCAAATTTCACATAAACAAAGTTAGGCTGAGTGTGCCCTCCTGATTCCACATGTTCTCCTACTATTAAGCTGCTATATGATATCAATCTGTACGGTACACAGCAACACTTACATGCCTCCAACATCATCAGTGCACCGGAGCACGATGAGTATGAGCTATAAGAACATAATATAGGTTACATTGCTATCCTACAACTGATGGGCAGTAAATTAGTTCCAGCTTGGTTATTTTGTGTAATGCTAATATTCACATTCTATAGTTAGACTGCTAAGTCATAAAAATGGGAGTTTTGGAGGCCAAAAGTAGTTGAGTACTGACAACGTAGGACAGAAACATAAAAGCCTTGTTCCTGGAAATAAAACCACATGTTTCCCTCAAGAATAGCAGCAGCAAGGATATTTACCACTCAGATGTACTTCAAAAAGAAACTGCCCCTCAAATGTAAAGAACAGAAGTAAATGGCAGCCTGCAGCTAGTGGCCCCTTCAGAGTCCACCACACTCTTCAGGCTGAGCCTGCCCTGTTCCGGAACAGTCTGCAGAGAGCGACTGATGAGGGAAAAAAAAAAGAAAAAACAAACCTACCATGACCACACTGTTTTTGCCAAAGCTGATTCCTCTCATAAGTGACGTTTACTCTGCGTTAGTCCAAGCTGTCAGACAGGCTTCACAGTATAACGCCACGTCCTGCTCATGCCTGCTTCTTTCCCAATTATCAGTCACAGATGTGATCCTCCAATAATCTTGAAATCCTAACTCAACTAGCCACTTAAATGACAAAATGGGCACGATTGGCATAAGGCGCAGTTCAAGAAAGCTGGCAGTAAAGTGTGATTTTGAGGTCAAATTGTTCGGTACCTGAATGGCAATAATAATGGATGATTTTTGGGGCAAAGCCTGTCTGTGAACACATGATCGAGGACCAGTTGTTAAAATTTTCATCAGTAGCGTCTTGCGGGCATAATGTACAGAGGGAGAATAGCCTGGCTGGAGTTCTGGCTTATTAGAAGGGGACTAATGGAGGCAAGGAATTGGCTGATTATTACTAAGTTGTATCGATGCCCTACAGACAGATAACTGCATCTAAAGACCATCACCAATTCCATGAATACTATGTTGGCTAGAGGGCCCTTTATGGGCTCCTTATGCAGCTGACAAAGATTCCCTTACCTCCCATTATGGAAGAAAAGAAAAAAGATAAAACAAAACTGAAACTGTAGTACGTATGGGTACATAGCTAAGTAACTGGTGAAACCAAAGCAGATCTGTAAAGCCACGTTATGATCAGGGAAATTAGAGACCTTGATGTATGACCTTAATGTACCTTGATGGATGAGGTCTCCGAAAAGTTCTGTTTTCCAGCTCCTCTGAGCACAGAGGGTTGAGCATTTTTTCCTAATAAGAGTTCTACTCTCTGTACATCTTGGAGGCAAATGAAATCAGATTTTTAAGAAATCTACAGAAGAGAAGATCATAAAGTGATATGTTATCTCTTCTTTTTTACCTTTATCTTATTAGCTATAAGTTGACTATTCAAATTTGTCACATTGCAAACTGGGATTCTGTATATGGATTTGTAGGTTAAACCTTACAAATATATTCTCCCAGGGCAGGGCTTGTCTCTTCAATTTTTTATGGTCTCACTTGAGGCACAGAAATCTTAACTGTTGCTGAGTTCATGGCACTTACCATGTTTGACTTGTACATTTTGAATATATTTAAGGAGAATTTCTCTAACCCAAAGCCATAAAGATTTATCCCTGTATTTTCTTCTAAGAGCTTTTAATTTTTTATATCTTTTACATATCAGTTTAAAATTTATTTTTCTGTATGGCAGCTAACTGCTTTACACTGTATTTGTTACATATACATAATAAGGTGTCTCAGTATAATTTTTGACAAAATCTATTCATCCTTTGAACTTACAACTTAATGTCTTTTTATATCTGATTTTACTGTGTGTGGGTCTATTCATTAGTCTTGATTCAGCTTCATTAGTCATTTGACAGCCAAGTTATACTCCAGTATCTTAATTATTAGGACTTTAATAGCTAATGAGTCAAGTCATCTTGCTTTTCTTACTGTCTTGGCTGTTTACTGAATTTTGCTCTTTAATAGCAATCTCAAAATCAGCCTGCCCACGTCCACTAAAATTCAACTTTTTCATTTTTTGTTTATTCAGGTTTTCTTACTCACATCTGATTAGTTTTTCATCAATGCGCACCATTTCTGAGCGCTCGCTCACCAAATTGCTGTCTTCACTCATTCACAATAAACTCTTTTTTACTCTGTAAGTTAATCTTCAAAAATATTTGAGAAGATGGTGAAATTTCAGGTTGTGAAATTACCTAGCTAACTAGCATCTAGTGCTTTGTCAAGCAAAGTCACATAAATTGTAGATATTTGTAGAAACTTTTGTCTTCACATCGCTCAAGCATAAGTGAAATACAAGGAGTTCTAGGGGCTAGAGGAAGTGCACAGAGGTTACAGAGTTCGCCTACCAAGCACAAGGCCCTGAGTTCAATTCCCCAGCACTACATAAGCTTGGTATGGTGACACTCCTGTAACTCTAGGATTTAGGAGGTTGAGGCAAGAGGACTGCCACAAGTCCAAGGCTAGCCCGGGCTCCACAGTGAGTTCAGGACCAGCCTGGGCTACACAGCAAGACCCTGTCTCAAAAAAAAAAAAAAATAGTAATGCTTTACCCCAGAGTGAGTATAATTCAGCTCACTAATCTATACCTCCTCAACATTTCTCTGAATCAGCAACATGCAATTTTTCATAGCACCCACTGATAACCAGTCCACTTCTCTATAAACCTAATGTTCTGTGAAGACTAGACATTTATCCACCTGAAAAATCTTAAGTTTGCACTAGATTCCAACAGAAAAGAAACCCTCCCCAAGAATGCTGGTTCTGATGTCACCCTTCCTTCATTCCTATGAATACAGAGAAGACATCCATGAATATTTCAAATGTATCTTAAGCTGGTTTACTACAGTTGTTAACTCGGGTCAGCGAGAAGTTGAAGAAAAATGAAGCCAAACTAACTTAAAACTTACTGGCTTAAAACAATAACCACTTTATTGTATTGTATCCCATGACCTTGTAGGCCGAGAATCCATGCAAGAGTTAGGTAGGTCATAATTGTGCTCTGCATGCCATTCATGTAATAATAATATTTAGCTATTTAGCTGGTAGGCAGACTTACCTGGATGTACACCAACAAAGATGGCTGAGAGGCTGGGCTCAGCTGGAACTGCAGATGAGAACATCTTAAACTAATACCTCAGTCATAAACATTTCAGGGCAGCAAGCGTTCTACCTAATAGACCTACACTTAGGTAAAGCTGCCACATCTGATCTGACGCAACCTCAGAATTTACCCATCCTCACCTGCCACATTCTACTGATCACCAATAATGCACAAGTCCAGTTCACACTCAAGGGGAACGTGTGACGATGACGATAATGATGGTGTGGTCCACCAGGAAATAAGCCTATCATTGGAAACTAGGTACTACAAAAACGAAAACAGGATGTTAAAAATTGTATTACAGACAAAGACTCAGATAATGCCGATATCATTATGGGCAAAGAGGGAGTAAAGTAGAGCTATTCAGAAAGTTACTTAGCAAGCAGCCACCAGGCAGAGTCACAATAAGTGACACTGAATTGGACACGATGAAATGTGTCATTAAAAAGCATTTTCATAGGCTGGACAGGAACACAAAGAACATAGACTTAGATCAGACAACTGAATTTGTTAGTAAAAGAGTCATTGGTAACTTCCACGGCTCAGCAGTTAAAGCATTTTCCTAGCAAAGTGCTAAATCAAGCGTTAAGCACCCGAGTTCAACTCACCAGCACCAGGTAAGCCAGGTGTGATGGTGCATACCTGTAATCCAAGCACTTGGGAGGGTGAGACAGGAGGACTGTTGTGAGTCCAAGGCCAGCCTGGGTTCCATCACAAGTTTAGGACCAGCCTGGGTTACAGAGCAAGAGCCTGTCTCAAAAAAAAAAAAAAAAAAAGTCATAAGTAACTTTAAAAAGGGTATTCTTCTAAAGTAGTGATCAATAACTGTAAAAGGCTTGGAATAGATAATGAAAGAGGAACTAATGATGTCCTTGCTTTATGATATTCCAAAGGCAAATGCAATAAAAATTTAGAATTCTGAAGCTTTACCTTAAGGCAAGATTCAAATCACAGAGTATGTCACTGTCATTGCCTTTGTCACCTTTTGAAGAGGTTGTTACTGCTGTCTTTCCATGAATTTCTGGAAAATAATGTATATAAAGACTGGAGCAATCAAAAGATATTCAGGATCTTAAGTAACTAATCAACATTTAGTTATACTTTAATATGAAATAATAAATAATGAAATAGGAAATCAGTAAATAAGTAATTATTAAGCATTATACAATGGGGCATTGTGTTACATGCTGTAGTTCAAGCATTCTGAAAGGCTGAGGCAGGAAGATGCCAAGTTCCATCCCAGCCAGTGTAAGACAGCAGAACCCCGAGTCAAAAGAAGTTTTTGTAAATAGGCTAAAAATATAGCTAGTAAAAAGGCCTGAGGTTCAATCCCTAGTAAACAAAAGTTGTAACAGAACAACAACAGATATTTGCTTTAATAACTAGACATAGTAATTTTAAGTTTTTTCTTTAAAACGTTTTTTCAAAATATTTTTCTATTAAAACAGTCGTTAAACTGTGGAAGAGGTGGAAATATTTGTCATCAGACTAATGGATACAAAGACTGATTCATGTACACAATGAAGTACTACTCTTCTATAAAGATAGGCAAATTTGAGGCTTGGGTGGGTAAATGGACCCAAGTTGAGACCATCACGCTTAGCAAAGTGAGTCAGGCTCAGAAGTTAAAATATCCCATATCCCATGATTTCTCTATCTAATATGAGCCCAAAATACAGACATTTTATAGAAGCAAGCAGGTGTGACAGTGGGAGTCATGGGGTGGGGGGTTTATAAGACAGGGACTTGGGAGGGACAATGGAGGCGGAAGAGATTGTAATGTTGTGATATATATATGCACACAATATCCCCAAGCTCAGTGTAACTACTGTATATTGCACATATATACTAATAAATACTGGAGGGGAAAAGTTCCATATTTCTATATTGTTTACACAAATTAGTCCACCTGATTTAAAATAGAGTATTTGATTAGGTAACTCTTCTGTCTGAATTATATGTAGACATTATGCTACCCAAATACAATGCCCACAGCTACTTCTTCCATTACAGAAGCAATATTACAAAAAGTTTTAATGTGATTTTTGTCTTTTGCCTTTTCTAGACCATTGGAGACATTTATGTGCTTGAGGGAAGATTGGATTCTTCTGCAGAAGAAATGCAAAGTAAAAGAACAGGATAATATTCAGCCTTTGGCATGTAAAATTACTGTCTACAAAAAGAATTTTATAAGTTTCTTTATCCTTCTACCAATCATCCCAATTTATCACAATAGCAAGTAAGCCTGAATGGCTCAGAACATAAAGTGCTCTTATGATGGAGATAATATTCCTCTTCTAGCGATCCATGTTGGAAAAAAGGACAAGCAAATTACCCACAGTTTTCCTACACTAGTAAAAGAGGAGGGGAAAGGAACAAAGAGTGAATAGTTACTTCTCCTATGTTCTGTCTGGTAGCCTGTCTCAGTTACTTTTTCATCGCTGCGACTCAATACCCAACATTCACAACTTAGGGAGGAAAGATTTATTGTAGCTTACAGTTCCAGAAGGTCTCAGTCCATTCATGGGAGGGCAATGGAAAACGGTGGAATCACATGGTGGGGCCGCAGCTACAGCTGGAGCTACCGAGGAGGCAGAGAGCCTCACAACGTGGTGGAACACAAAGAGACTGGAAGGGCGACACCAGCCCACAGCCCTCCAGGTCAAGCCCTAAATATGCACCCCTTCCAGCCAGGCCCCACCTCCCAACCTTAAACAGTGTCCATAGCAACATGAGGCTTTGTGGGAAACTCCACATCTAAACCACCACACAGCCCTTCCTTCCTGTGTTAGATACCTAAGAGAGGGAGCAGAAGGAGCTCTACCTGTGACTCGCTACTTCCACCTCTCGGTGACCTCTACTATACAACAAGGTCAGCCTTGGGAATTAATTCACTGTGTCAATGGCGATTTCCTGGGCAGCAATGACTGAGCCTAGAAGGAATGAGATGCTGGCTAGGGAGTTTCCACCACCCAACAGGGTTGACTACAAGTCACAGCAGACCTCACAGAGGAATAGAGAATGTGGGAATGACAAAAGACTACATGATCCAGGGCCAGGCTCAAAAGGAAAAAAAAAAAAAGCAGGCCACCGAAACAGATAAAGTCACCAAGGCAAGACACCAAGAATACAGGAGACACTGTACTCAAGAAGTCAGCAAAACTAAAACTGAAGAGTTGACTCTCCCAGCTCATCCTTCCTGGACATTGTGTGAATCCTCAACTCCTCATGCAGCCCTCGAGCTCCCACCGTCCAACACCTGCGCAGGCGTTTTGTCACAGGAAAAAGAAAATTGACAAATCTAGAAGACTACACAGCTTACCTGCTGCTTGAAGACTTGAACATTATTTGAAAGGACCATTGATGTTATCCAATAAAACTAATTTTCAACCAACTGGGAAATATGGTATTTTTCTTATAAGACTCAGAGAAGAGTTTTGAGGAAAAAAAGTTTCTGTAAACATTTTTAAATAAGATCTCTGTATTTTGGGTTATTCAGGTTGCGGTGGAAATACATATTGCAACATTCTAATTCCTTTGTAGCTAAATTTCCTAAGTGTCAGATATCAGAAAAGAATTTTAGGGGATCTGAAGGAAAAGCAAAGTGGTTGGAGCACTTGCTTAGCTAGCACAAGACTTTCAGCTTGATATGTCAGCATCACAGGTGTGATGGCACATGCTGGTAATCCCTGCACCCGGGAGGCTGAGGCGGGAGGATTGCTGTGCATTCGAGGCCAGTCTGGGCTACAAAGAGAGAGCTCAGGACTAGCCCGACTGCAGAGGGAGACCATGTCTCAAACATGAAATAAAATAAAACAGAGTTTAGGGAAAAGAATGCAAAGAAAGCAAAAGGAATAAAAATGTTTTATCTGAATATCATTGTGTTCTGTAACATGTAGATAAGTCTATGATGATTTCTTAATCCGTATCACTAAATTTCTCTTCTTAGTAGATGCTAACAGCAACAAATCATCAGAGACTGTAATCCGAATTAATGCCATTATTTATTACCCTGAAAAGTTCCAATAAAAGCTGTTGGTACTCAGCTAAGGAGAAAAATACAAGAGCCTCATGAAATAAGAGAGCCTTTTAAGGCTAATAATTCATGGACATGCTAAACTTCAAATAAAATTATTGCCCCAGGAGAATCCTGAAGTGTAGCAAGCACGTTTCTTCTACTTTTACAGATCTGGATGTTAAAGACTAAGTGGAAATGCCAGGCAACAGGGTAGGATTAAAATGTCTTATAAGTGTGAAGCTGTACAAAAAGAATTCTTGCCAAAAGAAAAATGAAGAGACTATATAAAAGGAAAATAAAAATAAATGATTATCACTGCCCTTGTTACAAAAAAAAAATCATTGGTGTACCACTCTTCATCCCTGGAAGTCGACAACTCTTGAATAACATTCCCATTAGAGTCCTTCTCAGGTTATATATTACTACAGTTACTACCCAGGAGATTGAGTTAAACACTATACCTGGGGAAACATTTTGATGATATGAACTGTATTTGTGATAAGGACATAGGATGAGACTGAAGAAAGACCATTTCTAATGTGTTAGTGGCCTCGATGGGAGAGGAATGCTAGAAAGGAAATAAAATTCTACAAATAAATAAATAAATACGGCTAATGTGCTTTTGCCACGGAATAGGTATACTAATTTACTTCCAAATTACCCAGGCCCAACCTTAAAATAGACGGGGAGAGGTAAGAGAATAATCAGACTAGTAGCAACACCCTATGCACGACTTTTTGTTCTTGTTGAGATGCTCTGTGATATATACAATTTAATTTGATCTTACATTTTAGGAATCTGTACCTACTAGAGAAGAGTTTATGAAACAGCCCAAGTAGGAAGGTGCAAGGAGGTTGTGGAGTTAAGACGGAGGAGAAAGTGGTCACCCTGAAGCTAGACTAAGGCAAACAGCATACTGGAAGACACGGGACCGAGTAGCTATTAATCTCATCAGAAGGTGGAAGGGAAACTCAATGGACACAAGAAATGAGAGTTAATGCCTAGGTGCAGGGGATTTGAATACGCATTACAACTTGAAATGCAGAAGCTACCTCATAATTTAGAAGGTAAGAAGATCAGAAAGAAGAAAAAGCAAAGAGCAGAAAAAGAGAAACTTAAAGGTAGCTGGCATTAACATTCTCTGACAGCCAGTAGGTGAGGATATATGTGCAGAGAAAAAGAAAGGAATGCTGCTTTTCAAAGTATGAGTCAATGTGAATTTCTGATTGTGACGACTGCACCGTAATTAAGGAAGGTGTCAACCTTACAGAAACCTAGGTGATCATCTTCATGATCATTTTGAAATGCTTTAAGAAATATCATTTAATTATTTTAATTGTTAAATGACATAAAATACATTTCAAGTATTTCTTCATTAAGTATATATACACACGTATACACATGTGTAATTGAATGTTTGTATATACATATGTATTGAATATATGTATATGTGTGCATGTATGTTTTTAACATGTGAAATTTTCAACAGACAGCTTGGAATATAAATGTGATAAAATTTTCAGAAATAAGAAAGAACAGAAGAAAGAAGTTACAAAAAGAAAGATGTGAACACTTCCCTCCCTAGTATGGAGGAGCTGGGAGGGAGGAAAGGGAATGGTTAGCAGCAGCACTCGGCATGGGACTTGCAGAGGCAAGAAGTTGAGAAAGCACAGAGATTTTGGAAGATGCATCTATTGCCTCCACACTGCCCAGCCAGGGCGTGAGGTGCCCAGACATGATTGGACAATGGGAAAGATGACATGACAGGCAGAAGAATCAACTGCCAAGTTGAAAGACTTGTAGTACTGAGCAAATGAGTTAATTTGCTGAGTAAATAAAAAATAGCTTGCTAGATTTTTCACCTTCGGGAAAGGGTCAGGAAAAGGTAATCAGGGCAGAGAACTCTGAGCTCCTGAACAGAAACTGGAGACTTGAGTATGAGCTAGTGATTTTTAATACGTATTCTTAGACACAGATATACCTATGAAGGATACTGAGGATAAAAAACAGCTAGACGCTGGTTTGAAATTAACATCCTCCACAAACGACCCAGAAAATCTTGGAGAAATGCCTAATTTCAGGGCAGAAGAAGGACAAAATGAATGAATCTCAAACACCACACTTCTGTTCTCTCTCTTACATAATGAATAATGAGAACATATCAAAAGACACAGGACCTACCTTGAACTTGATCCCTACTGGGTCATATTAAGCTTCAAGTAATAACCATAACTACTAATGTAAGTCATTGAATTAAACCAGAATTGATTATTTGTACTGAAATAAGAAAATGAATGAATGAGAGCAAATAATGAAAGGTTTTCTACTACAATAAAATTATAGAATGTTAACAAATAAGTGTTTCAGAAATAAAAGGTAGAAGTCAACTTTTTATAATCGTGATGATAATAGATAAATGCCACCGTTTGAGCTGGGAGCAAGACATTAGTTGTGTGAACATCTGGCCCTCTGTTTATTCACCTTGTTTTTGCCCTCAAGCCGTCCTCTGTTCAAAACTAAGTATGTGCACTCTCTCTCTCTCAATGGTTTGTTCCTGGGCTTACTTCCTGAGAAACAGAAAATGAAATCAGATACAATCCA
>PVKB01001701.1:276365-350364 GCA_004027205.1 Ctenodactylus gundi | reverse complement strand
AAAAGCCTAGCAAAGCTTGTTGGGCAGGGGTCAGTAGCAGGCCTTAAAGATTTTGTGCGTGTGTTCAGAAATTCTTGCGCTTGGTGGCTTCCCACAGGTGACCTAGAAGCTTCCTGGTTTCCTGGTTATGCTTTGGTTAGTGTTTTACTGTGAAACAAAATTTTAAGAGCCAACTGCACAACACTCAAAATAATACAGACTTACAATGATGACTGTTTTCTCAAGATAAATAAATAAAAAAGATACGAAGAGAAAAAGGAAATCTAAAAGAACGAAAAAAGTTTTTTAGGTCAATATTCTCCTTCCTTTTTCCCCAGTTGATTTTTCTCTTGATCGTACATGAGATCAAAAATGTAAAATAGATATAAAAAGGGAATGAAAAAGCAGACAGTTACCCAATATCAATTTCTAGAGCTATTGCAAATAAAAATAAAAATTATATCTTATTAAATTATACTACCATGTGCAGCCAGAACAACTGCCCTCAGTATAATTTGATGTATATGTTGAATTCCATCTGAAACATATTTATTTTTTATATTCTATGAAGGCTAAGTGATGCTATAAGTGTAATTTACTTCATATTGCTTTTTTCCTAAAAACCCCCAGAGAAATACATAAAGAAGCTTAGACTGAGTTCCTATCTTTTTTCAAAATGAGGAGAAAGTATTTCAATGTACCATATTTTTATCTCACAAATCTATAAACATTACAAAATTATAACCCTATTATGCAAGTTTTAGACATGAATAAAATATTTCTTTTGACATTCTTTAGAAGATCATAAAATAAAAAAAGATTTTAGCGATGTGGAATAATAGAACTACCAACAGAATTCAGAATGCAGAAGTACTTTTCCCCTCTAGAATAAAAATGGTAATTTTTGTAGTGTTGATACTTTTCTGCAGCATCTGGGAACTTCCTAACAATCTTGATGTGAATGATGTCCAAAGATCATTGAAATACATCATAAATGATTGTCCATTCTATCAGAATGTAAGTAGTCAGGCTTTGGATTCAGACTGAGGTTATAAGTTCTTTCAATTTCTAACTGTATGATCTTCTGTTATTATAACTCCTCTGAGCTGTCTTTTCTAAGATGGTCATTCAACAAATACTTAATAAATACTTAATACTAGTGGTAAGTACTAAGACTTCATAACTGACAAGAGAGACACTGCCCCATCCTGAAAGCCTTCTGTGGCTGGAGCCAGGAAAGAGGGTTGTTGCACACAGTGTCCAAAAGAGAAAGACAGTGTATGTGTTATGGGAAATCTGAACTTACATTGAAATAAATTAATATTGAAGAATTTTAAATATTAAAAGGACTTTCAAACATACTACCATACAACGCAAATATTTTTCAAAGAATTGGAAAGTCAAGTTATAAAAATATAATCTGTAATAGTTAAAATTTCAAAGAATTAACTTGAATAACAGTAATATAGGAAGTCAAGGATGTGAAGCATGCAGAACTTATTGCTAATGCGAGTGTAAAATTATAACCTAACTTCATAAAATTCAGTTTCCCATGAAAATAATCACATTTACATGTGATCTAGAAATTCCACTCTTTAGCACATACCCAAGGGAGGCAATGTTCATGCACAATACTTATATATGGGTGCTCAGAACATGTTTTCATAATAACATAAACAGAAAACTACATTAAGGATTATCCAACAGGACTCAACTATGATATATTTTTAAAGAATTATAACTAAATAAAAAACTCTGACCATTGATAAACACAACAACGTGTATAAATCATAAAACCACTGTGATGAACCATCACCAAAGAGAGAAACCTATTAAGACACAGTGATGTGGTTTGGAACTGATATGTCCTTTTAAAGCTTCGTGTACCTATGAATACACTGTACTATTGGGAAATGGGGCTTGTCTGGAAGGGGTAGATGCTTAGGGCTTGAACCGGAAGGATGGCTCCACCATTCCTCTCTGACTTGGTTCCGTTCTGCTGGGCCATGAGAAGCTTTCTTTCCCACTCCATCCTCACATGCAGTTCTACCATTTCCAGCCCCCCACCTATAAATTGACTGTGTCTTTCTAAAACTGTGACCTATAATAAATTCTTCCTTGCTAAAGCTGTGGATTCTGGTTATTCTACCCCAACAATAAGAAAGTAACTCCGAGAACTTGGTTCCCGAGAAGTAAGGTCATTGCTGTGACTTTTCCAGACTATATGGTTTGGAAGCCTTTGAAATGGACTTGCAGGAGGAGTTTGGAAAAATAGGAGGATGCTGACTCAAGAAGTCCTGGAGTGCTCTAAGCCAGGCTTGTTGGAAGATTCTGGTCAGAGCCCAGAAGAGTAGAATGCTTACAGAAGAGTGGTTAGAAAGGCCAGGCTCAAGGGGTTTCCAATGGAAAGGAGAACCGCAATGGCAAGTGGTCCAAAAACCATGTGTGCCAAACTTTGACAGAAAGTTTGTCGGTATTTTGCCTTTGTCCAGAGACTTAACCGGAAACTCAGATTAAGAACAGCAGGCTACTTAATCTAGCAAAGGAAGTTTCCAAGAAGGCCAATGCTCAGCCTATTACATGACTACTGTTAGGAGCTTTCAACCAGCTCTAAACTGGAAAAAAAAAAAAAAAAAAAACAGCAGATGTGGTTGTTGAAGGGATTAGTATTAAAATGAAGCCACCTACTTGAAATTAGGAATGGAAAAAAGAGGCCTTGAGGGTGTCTCTGGAATCAAGACCTCACTCTTTATCATTTAAAGTGTGGAAGGGTGAAGGACTTTGCTTTGAAAAGAGACTCCTAGGGCAATCTGCAAGGTGACCTTGGAAAGTAAATCTCCAGAGTTCAGCCATTTAAGAACTCAGAGGACTCTGCAGTGATTGTTCAAGGGGACCAGACTTCTGCTCATGCCAGTGGCAGACCTTGGCAACATCCATGTGGTCCTGGATTTACAGACTTGCAGAGTACAAGAGCTTTAGGGTCGTGGAGGCTTCCACCCAGATTTCAGAGAAAGCCTTGGGAGACAAGCAGTGTTTCCCTGGGAGAGCATGTGTGAAGTTGTGAAGGAGAAACCTAGGTTGCGAAGGAGACCCTGGATACCTACAGATGCCAGGACCATGGATCATTGGCTGGAAACAAAGCTGCAGGCTGTGCGCAGATCCATCCCAAGGAGGAGAAGATGCAGACTGACCAGCAGCAATGCGGTAAGGGGGGCTACCCAAACCCTTTGGAGTTCGCATCTCACCACAGTTTACTGTGCCACAATTTACCCTCAGTGCTGGACATGGAGCTACAGGACTTAACCTTTATCCTTGAAAGTTTTAAAACTTGCTTTGGTCCAATTGTTTTCTAACCTATTTCTTCCTTTTGGGATGTGGCATGTATGTTGGAAGTATTTAACTCTGGTTCTAGCGGGAGCTCACAGCTGAGAGTTTGTGTGCATCTCAGAGGAGAATGTGGACTCAGATTTTTTTAACAGTACTAAAAACTCTTAAGATTTTGGCAATTCCTAGAAAATGACTAACTGTATTTTGTGTGAGGAGGTGGACATGAGTCTTTTGTAGGCCAGGGGAGGAATGTTGTGTTTTACATATGGACTGTCCCCAACATCCTCACGTGTCTATAAATACTGTGTACTACTGGGAGACGTGCCCTGGCTGGAACAGGTGAGTGCTTGAGATGTGACCTGGAAGGAAGAGACTAAACCTTCCGCTCAGACGTACTCCATGCTTCCAGGCTATGGGGACCATTCTCTGCAGCTCCAGCTCCACCATTTTCAGCCACTTTCTCAAGAACAGACTTCAACTTTCTAAAACTGTAAGCTACAATAAATCTCTCCCCCTGAAGTTGTGGATGTCAGACATTGGATTCCAGCAATGAGAAAGTAACAAAGACACACAATATCTTACATCCTATTAGATCCTACGATTCTACTTACATGAAACTCAAGAATTGAGAAAGCTGGTAATTATATTTGGGACATCAAAACAGTAGTTGTCAATGAAAGGAGGAAGTCTTAATTTTTGGATAGGAACACAGAAATCTGAGGGATTATGGAAACATGCATTTTAGTAGCCAGTAAAATTGTTTACACTCATTAAAACTTATCATTTGAAATCTGCATTTCATACAAATACATTTCACTTCAAAATGCTTTGTGTTCCTTCATTTAAAGCAGAACTGAAAAAACACCACTGAATCCAACTGCACCAGTTCATGTAGAACATAAATAAATAAAATCCACTCAAAGGCAATGTTTCATCTTAAGTGCTCCTTTCCTCATTCCATCAAACTGCTCTTCAGGAAACTAAAATTATCAGATATAATGTAATAATCAGACACTGAACATCCCATCCATATTGTATTATAAGAGTCACAAAGCAAACTCACCTTCAGAGAATTCTAAAATTGAATAGTACATTCTAACACAAGCACTCCTGTTCATCTTCCAGAGGAGGTTGAGGAACCAGTTCTCACCTGATCAGAACTCTCCACTGCAATGTCCACTGTGCTTGGTCTATTTTGTCTATACTGAGCTTCCATTGAATGTCTCAAAATTCCCGTAGTTACATACCTTTTCTTACTATCCTTAGAAATGGATGAATATGCTTCATCTCATAGAAATGAGCTCCATAACATCAACATAGTTCTGTACCTATCTATAGTTGTTATAATTTTTTATTAGTCTGGGATCTTTCAAAAGACAGAATTTACCGATTTTATCACAAAAAGATCTATTAGGAAGGTTTACAAATCCAAGGATAGAGATGGTCCAAGATGGCTGCTCAACCATGAAGCAGATCTCCCAACTGGGACTGCAGAACAGTTGGTGTACTGAGAATCTGCTGTAGATCTCGGGTGAAGACCAAAGCCTGAAGATTAGGGGCTGAAGGGCAGCAATGAGCAGACAGGCACAAGTCTAGACTGGAGCAAATGCATCCTGACGATTGTCAATGTGTAGCAAGTTGGTATCCATGGACAATTGCGAAGGTGAGAGCTTTCCCAGAGGAAGCAGCTTTGTCAGTCTTCCTTCTTCCTTCCTTTTAAATCCTTGGAGTTCCAGTTGGCCCTCCCACATCTGGGTGGGTGCTCTTCTCTCACTGGCCAGCCCACAAATGACTCACACTCTAATCCAGACCAGCTCTTGATCCTCCACTTAGGGTGGTTCACAAATCCTAGTCCTAATGAAGGTGTGGTTCCGAAGTTGGCACGACCCCCTCAATGGACACAGGTTTTGATCTGGAACATACCCCAGAAGCTTCATGTTTGAAAGATGATTCGGTGATGGGGGTTAATTCACCTGATCTCTTGGGCAACAGGGTGTTGGGGCCTGGTTGGAAGACGCAGATCACTGGGATAAGACCTGAAAGTGTACAGAATTGTTCTGTCCCTTGTTGGCCACATTACTCATTTGACCTCCTGTCTTGCCATGCTATGAACACTTTTTTTTGGTCTGTTTGTTTCTTTTTTTTGTTTGTTTGTTTGTTTTTCGCTTGCTTGTTTGTTCTGTTTTGTTTCTGGCTAGGCCTCTACATAGCTCTTCACCATTGCCAACTTCTTCCCGTGACTGGACTGGGACCTCCTGAAACTTTGGGCAAAAATTAAACCTTCCCTTCCTTAAGATCTGGATGTTGGGTCCCAGCAACCAAATATCAACCAACACAGAAACCGATACTAGAACTGATACCTCATGTCAGTGACTTTAATCTGACCAAGTGATTTAGAAGCCTTTGAAAATGATTTGCCATTCAAGTTTAGATCTCAGTTTTATTTCTATTTACCTGGTTGTCCTTGATCAATTCCTTTTTTCAAGCTCTGAATTAGTGTGTTTGAGGTATGCCCTTCTATGCAGTATATGTCTTTTTCTTTTTCTTTTTTTCCACCATATTTCCCAAAGGAAAAAAGAAAAAGAAAAAAACTTGTCCTTCATTTTCAAATTGGAAATCTCAGAATAGGTAAGAGATAACTCAAATACAGATAAGGGGACTCTACTATAGTCACATAAATAATAAAATCCATTATCATGATAATAATTATTATTATAGCTAATATCCATTTAGCATCTATGATATGGCAAAATTTTTCCTCACCACTTTACATTTATGACATGATTTTACCCTCAGAGCAAATGTATGAAAACTTGGTACTAGTAGCCTAATTCTACAGATGAGAACACAGCTATGAAATGCGAGATGCAGAAAGCAAACAGCAGTTCAGCTTGAAGGTCTGCACTTTTGACTACCCTACTCATTTGCTTCTTAGTACTTATAAAAGAAAACTTTTCTTTTAGGATCCTAGACCTCCTCTGGGCATCACAAAGTGTGCAATCACGACCAAATCAGAAGCCACCTGAGCGGATGGTAGAGATGGAATGGAGGAAAACTGACTGGTTCTGTGCTCATCCCATGGGATGTAATAAGTCTGTTTCTGTAACTAAAATGCCCTGCACAATATAATTAATGGGGAGAGGAAGAGCTTTCATTTTAGCTTCTTTAAAGATAACAAGATTCTAGTACAGTTAAATTAAAACAGATGACCAAAAGTTTAAGATCACCGGTTATTTTTTTCTAATATCAGATATTATACATACATATGGCAATTGGTTAGCTCTGCACTGTCCCAAGGGCTCAACAACTCACGCCAAAATTGGCTCTCCAAAACCCGGTCTCTAATATCATGAGCACTGTACTTGCCGAAAAGACAACCTCGTATATTTTGTAAATATATATTTTTCAAACAGACATGTAAAGAGAAATAGATCTATGTGCACGTTATGCATGAGAAATGAGGCAGTTAATTTTTAAGGGCCGCTTCAATAAATCTCAATTGAATTAGCTGGTATTAGCATGTGAAAGCAACGGAGACACACCGCAAAAACACAATGCAAAATGAATACAAATGATTTGGCGCCGGAACTGATCCAATAACATGAATTACCAGGTTAACAAAATCAAGCAGTCATGGCACTGTTTCACAGCTAGGTTAGCAGTGGCCATAAAGCACAGGACTAAAAACATTCAGGCCTCTCTGCAGACCTCTTTATGTTTCCCTTCTGGGAATATCTCTAAAATCATACGTGCTAATCACACTTCACAATCTTTCCTAATTTGGCATTTGAGGCTATATTTATAGGTTCAATTTTATTACTCAAAGTAACAAAACAACAGCATCTACTGAACGTGACTGCATTTGTTTTTCCTTCACTTACGTCAGGTAGGGGAGAAAGAAAGAAGTCACATGCCTAAACTTCCACTAGATCTCCAAACCATTAACGATGTCTGGAGTCTTAACATTGCATAAAAAGCACAGTATAACATAATACAGAGAGCTTTGAGGCCACAGTCAATCTCCTACAAGCCAGTCTACTGAATTTTCTTCCGCTCATTTTCAGAACGGAACTGTTAAAAACCTTCCTCAAAAAGTTATTTTAAGATATCTAACATAAATAAGTTTTCCAGCTTGTTACTGGGATATAATAGGGAATTATTGTTATTATTATTACTGCAGTTATTTGAGAGTCATAGTAATTATTTCCTCCAATGCCAATATTTAAATTCCTTCATATACTAATGCTACCATTCTAGCACAGAAATTGACATAATGTATTTAATAAGGAAACTGCTAGGAGAGGGAAGAGAAATCTTGAAATGACATTTTTAATGACTGACGTCTACTATGAGTCATAGGATTTTTTTTTTAAGCATGGAATACAGCCAGAACAATGCTTGTTATTTTATTAAGCTCAAAGCAGTTGCCAAGACGTTGGAGTGATATTGTGGCATACACTGCGGGTGTGAAACAGAAACTGCTAGTGGAAAAAACAAAACCTTGTGAATGGTAAACACTTGCCCCTCCCAAAAACATGGCTTAAATCAAATAAAAGCAGACCCTAAGATAGTTTACAATTTTTTTGAGCCATAAAGGGAGGTTTGCAAACACAGAAAGATTTCTTACAATGCCAAGCACAACAATGGAAATCGAAGTGCTTCTCTTTTTTTCCTCTATTCAGAGCAGGACTGACTCATCTTCATCTGAAAAGCCTGTAGGTGGTGTTGCCTCAGGATTTGCCACTGCAGCGGACACAGGGAACGAAGCTTCTGCAGTTATTACTTATTAACACTAAGCATGCAAATCAGAAGGAAATGAAGGCGAGTTCAACTCCTAATAGTTTGCACAAGGAGCAATCTAGGCGTGGAAGATGGGCTAGGTGATTATTTCCCTGCAGTTCCTCTCAAATGCTCCAAATGTGTCAACCCCAGGCTAAAAATCGTGAGAGGCTGGCTACGCAATAGCAGCATTGCCACGTACAATTTCATCTGATTCCTGTACAACAATAGATAGCCTGAAGTCGAAGATCAGCACTTCCAGAGACGTTAGCCTCCAACTGACTGATGACGTGCTGCTCTTGATAAATTTTTAGCTCACACTCAGCCCAAGCCTCCTTCCAGGAAATTGGGGGAAGGAATCGCGGCAAGAGGCATTCTTGATCTTTCTTGCTTACACAGTCTCCACGCTTATCTTGACAATATCCCATGTTTCATTTTTATTATTCAACCTTTCAGACAAACCTCGCTGCTTCTGGCTCTTAGCTCATTCTGGACAGTTATGTCCTAGAGGTAGCTGGAGACAGCTAATCTATACGCAAATTGGCCTCTGGCAGACACATTGACTGATTATTGCTGAGGTGGAGTTTAAAGCTGGAGTGGACGCTGGAGACTCTCAATAGTGGGGTCTACTCTGGAGAGGTTAGTATTTCAACTCACATCTCTCGCTAAGCAACTACAGATTTCTCCGAAGATTTAAAACGGATTAAAGATTAAAAAGGATTCCTACAAAAATAGCCCATTTTATGTAGGAATTAAGCAGGTGAAACCTCATGCTTATAAATGTCCTGTCGTTCTTTTTTGAAAATTATTGCCACAATAATAAAAAATATAACCATTCACCTTTTCAACCACTTGAGCCTAGAGAATAAAAGCAGAAAAAAAAAAAAAAAACGCATAAACTTGTTCTGAATACTACATACCTAATATCTGACTTTGTAAAGAAATTTTCTTCACTGGTCATCTTTTGCATCAACACCCGTGACTCATTCTGTGGATGGCTGTCAAAGGATTTGTGAGACGTTCTCATTTGAAAGTTGCTGCTGAAAGCCTGAGACAACTATTTAGAAATCATTGCCCCATCTTTTGACATTATGACTTCCTGATTTGTAATGGATGTCAACTCACTTCTACCTAGTGTGAAAACCCGAGATACCGTTAAGCACCCCAGAATAAGCTGCTCATTTCAGAAGAGTTCTTTCTAACACCACTCCTCTCAAAATAGAAACTCTTGCTGTGACTGTTTGGTACTCCTCCCTGATTCCAGGAAAAAATTCTTCCTGGTCAAGCACAAATGTGAGATTGAGTCTCAGAAAAAAATGAAGAGTACAATAAATTAGCTTGAGCCACTTGAGACGCGAAAATCTTATCTTCACTCACCTTCTACATTCTTTAGCTATTAAATCTCCTTTGGTTTCAGTTATCTCAACAAGAAAGACTAGAATTAGTTCAACTGTAAGATTTCTTTTACTTCCGACTTTGATAGTTTAGCGCTTTGTTTTGAGGCATCATGTCTCTCTGCAGCCCAGTCTGGTCCTGAACCTTTGATGTTTATAATCCTAAGACATTTATTCTGCTATTTCTTCAACCAGAGAAAATGTGTTCCCCCACCAATGTAAAACAGAGCATAATTTAATATTTAAACTGAAAATGAGTTATTGAGAAACATCTCAGGGTATGATACAAATTTGTCACAAAAATCTAAATACATGATTTGAAATTTATTCCCAATTTATTTTCGTTGCCCTGCAAGGCCATCCTTTCCATGGACAGCCCTCTACATACTTTGGGTGGTCCAAATTTTCAACATCCACTTATGTCTTTCACCTTCATGACCTTTGCTTTCAGATTTCCTCACTTTTTCACTTTTAACCATGCTGACCATACTTTTCTTCATCTCCTCTCTAAAGTTTGATAAAATATTCAGTGTCTAGCAGACAACTGTTGACTGACTTTGGTTGTCCACTCAAAACCCACCAGCCATGCTGAATTTTGAACTGACTTTGGCTCATATTATGAGGGATGATAAATTGAATAGTTTGTCTCTCACCAATCTTAGAAATGCTTAATAAATGTCATATGTAGCCAAAGTACTGTGTAAAAGTCACTGTACTCAGAAAACCTTGAAAATAATAAAACAAGGATGAGCCAAGTAATACAATTAACAAGAAGAACAAAGGTTGTGGGAGGTGCAGGAGGTGGGCTTTATAATGTGAGAGGTTTTCTCAGGGAAACTCTTTATAAATGTGGAAACTAACGGTATAAGAGTTTCCTTCTAAACAGGAGGCATTCATTTACCTTAACTAGTTTCTACTACTCTATAATTTGAATAAATATTACACACACGTGGTGTAAACCTCAATATGTACAAAAGGTAAGCTGCAAAAACGAAAAGTCGGTCCCCATTCACTTAGTTCTCTTCCACAGATACAAGCACAATTTCTTAGTGAAATGGCTTTACAATTTAGTTCCAGTTATACGAGGAATGATAAACTATTCTCCCGATTCTAACAACAAGTCCTGCATGAGATTTGAAAACATTAGTTTACCTATTCATTTTTAAGGTTTTAGGTTTTTCCCCCCACATTTCAGAACGCCTGCCTTTGCAACTCCATGAATGTGAGTACATTTTGTCTGGTTATCTACTTGTTCAAACAATCTGTCAACTACTTTACCCTCTATTTGTGCCAATCGAGTTCATACTCTGTCCACCAGCCATTTGCTGACCTATACTGCCAGTATCTTGCTTCCATTTACCATGTCACTGCAAATTTAATTTCAGGCTAACATTTAACTTTAGGAAGACTCAAATCGATGCAACTTGTTGGATATAGAAACATTTATCTGTGTTTATTATGCGACAGGTATAAATCTCAACGAAATTAAGATTTATTCATGCCTACTAATCTAATCTATTCTGCTCTAGCTATTCTGAAAGTAGTGAATCAAAATTGATACCCACTCTTGCCGAGAATTATCTGACAAATGAATGCTGAGTTGTCAGTTATATTGGTCTTCTCTTAACATTTATTAAACACCAAGTAAGAGAGAATGTAGAAAGTACTTTCAAAGAATTAATATCAGACTAAGTGTAAAAAATTAAAGTGTGAATTTTGGAGCAACTCCACCTATTTTGATACTTAACTGTCATTCAGTACTGTCCTTTTAAAAATAATCTGAAACAATTCTCTTAAATATGTCTCAGCAATGTTTAAAACATATCTTTAGCCATATAGACAGTGGACTTAGTTAGAAAAAGCTTAGTAACAAAACACCAAGTCCAGTGGTTCTCAAAAATGAAATAAAAGGATAAGATCAAAAATTTTTCACAAAATTTTTTACTTTCAAATTAATTAAACCTGACAGTTATAAAATGATTGATCATTAATTACACATCTGTGTTCCTTTAAAACTTATATTTGTATATTCTAGCTAGTAGAAGTTGTCAGTATTAGCTTTGGAAGATCTCCAAAATGAGAACAATTTTATTAAACTACATGTCTTGAGGATGTGAAAAGACGCTTCTTTTACCTGACAAGTATAAAGGGAGATGCACATCTATTCAATGGCTTTTTTGAAGCTCCTCTGGCCCCGTCTTACCTTGCTGGTCCTTCATACAGGCGTGCAGGCCTCTAAAAGCTGCACGTTCATGGCCCTCTCAGCATCATGTCTGTTAGACGTGATCAATGTCCAAACCCCCAGGCAAATGCATCTTCCAGCGACAAAGTAAAAGCCAATAACATTTTTACAGAATTATGTCACAACGGGGAAAATAAACAAGTTGAAGTTTCTCTCCATATTTAGTTAATGGAAAGCATGAGCAGATAAGCTTAGGACTTTGTCAATCTCATTTAAAATTGCTGAATGCCAATGTGCTATCTTATCAGTACGATCTAATAATGCAGAATTACGCCTGGTAACGCAGGCCTAGAATCCCTGCTCTCAGAGAGACTGAGGCAGGAGGATCGCAGGTCCACAGACAGTCTGGCAACTTAAATGAGATCCTGTCTCAAAGTCAGAAAAGAGAGAAGGGAAGGATTTGTAACTTTGTCACAATATGTACGTGCACAAGATACTCAAGATCAATGTAAACTTCAGGTATTGCACTTCAATAAAATGGGGGGAAATATGCTGGGAATGTATCTTAGTGTGAAGGCCCTGCGTTTGATCCCCAGCAGAACAAAAATAAAAATAAGTTTTTAAAAGGGGTGAGCACAGACAGTCACTGATTACCCAAACCTCATGGTTCTAATGTGCTACAGAATTTGGAATTCACGCACATCTATATCACATATGTGCACAAAATACTCAAGTTCATTGTAAATAATATGTATTGCATACATATGTTAATAAAAAAAGAGGTAAAAAAGAATTTGGAATTCATATATTTACAAAAAAGAAATTTAAAAACTCAAATAAAATAAAAGGATATTTAAAACATAGTTAATGAAGTTAGTACTACCCAGAATGACTTCAGGCTTGAGTTTTTAAGGATTTAGGGGGAAAAAAACCTATGTATGTCTGAAGACAAAAAAAAAAGGAGCTTCTCAGGAAATCATAAACACTGAAAAAGAAGCTGTTTACAGGAACAAGGACCTGGGAAAAATGTCTGCCCTGGCTCACTGACGGATCCCAAAACGCAGCCTATAGGTAGGACTGTTTGTTTTCCTGCTGGAGGTAACAGAAACGTGATGTCAGTGCCTAAATGAAATAGCCATTTTTCTCCTCTTGTAACAAAAACCGTGGATTTGAGGATCCGTGGCGACAGAGTCACCACCAGTCGGCAAAGCTGGTAGCTTCTATCAGGCCTGTCCTTCAAATATGGCTTCTGCCTCATGATTGCCAGTGTGAAAACAAGGAAACAGAGAAGGAAGGAGAAATAGCTTCCTTAGGGAGCGACACACCTGGCAGATTTCTACTCAAATCCCATCGCCAGAACTAAGTAATCTCCCAGGGAGTATCGAAAGACAAGCCCTGTGGAGGATCTACTCTCCAAAACCCAAGTTCTTTTAAAAAAGAAATGGATGAGTGCACGTGTTGATCAGGAAATTAACAACGCTGGCATAGTTCGGCTCGGTGCACATCAGAGTTTTTACAGACTCTTTATAGACACTTCGTTTTTCCCAAGTGAGATAATCCTGAAGATTTACACAACTCCTATGAGCCCAGGTTCTCTTGGTGCTGAAATAGATCTGCCACTAAGAAAACACCTATTGGTGAGATCTGATTAATTTGTTTTTGCTGAAAAATATTAAACTTAATATGCCAGCATCCAAGAATTTTTTTCTTTTCTGGTACTTCTTAAATTGTCGTGACAGATTTATTTTTTCCCAAAATCATTCTCTTCATTAGCATGTATGTGTTACACCTCATCATTACAGAAAGCTTGAGGAATCAGGAATCGGAGCATATGCATACTGAATTTTGATTGTTTCTACCTCCTTCAGCCTTTTCTGCCCTCTCAAAGACCCTCCCCCAATGGATTTATTAGTCATAATGTTCTCAGTTACAAAGGTTTGCTCCAAACCTCACCAACGATGTTCATAATATAAATTATATGTACCTAATTACCTATCTATGACCTGAACAATTTTGAAGCCTAGAATAAAGTGATGTCAAGAGACATCAGATAATGAATTGTGCACTTGTATAATTTCATGTTTTCCCCCATTTTATTGATATGTGTAAGTGCAAAATTTAAGGTTTACAATGGAGTTGAGCCTTTTATGCACATATCCAGCTTTAGTCAGCTTTATGTATAGTTAACATCTTCTATAGATTTTTTAAAATCACCTTATTCTATGGTCTGCTTGTTCGCTTTTGCATGTATTTTTCTAGCACAGAAGATTCTCGCATTTTTGCTCTAATATTTGCCTTTATTATTTGATATGATGCTCATTTTCTCCTCCTCTCAATCATGTCCACTAACTCATTTCTGTGAGCAACAGAAGTACTGCTTTGACCTCTGCCCTCCTACCTTCTCAACCATTACTATGTTTAACTAACATATTTTCTAATACTTAAATTTATGATTGAAACTATATTTCCTAAGAAATTTCTGCAGTGCAGATACTCATTTGCTCTGCTGCCATGAGGAAATCTGAGAAGATGAGACTTATCCATTTGCCAGCTAAAACATTAGCATGTCGTCGTGTTACTAGAATATATGAGACTCCAAGGTCAAAACAAAGAAGTATTTAAAACTCCTAACAGTAACTGCAGCCAGCCCAAACATTCTTGAACTGGAAGTCAGTATATGTGCTGCCGAAGTGAGCACTTGAACTGGAATTCAGATCCCCCATTCCCACTGGGTAATTCAAAGGACAACAGACGACACACCTGCACTAACAGCAGGTTGTATTAGAAGACAGGAACCAATTAAAAAAAAAATGGGTGACTGAAATGAACAGGCAGTTGTCAGAAGAAATTCAAATGGACAATAAATACATGAAAAGATGTTCAACAGTCTTAGCCATTAGAGAAATGCAAATCAGATCATCACTAAGATAGTGTCTCACCCCAGGGAAAATGGCATATAACAAGAACTCGAACAGCAATGATGCTGGTGAGATTGCAAGGAAGAGAGAACAACGGTGATACTGGAAAGTAGTTCAACCACTGTGGAAAGCAGTCGGGAGACATCTCAAAAGTCTGAATATAAATATTCCATTCAATCCAGGGACACTTCTTCTGGGTATCTTTCCAAAAGAGTTAAAAGCAACATATAGCAGAGAGACATACATACCTATGTAGAGCAGCAAACTAACAGTTAAATTGTGGAGGAAACCAAAATATTCATCACAGACCAATGGATATGAAAGTTGTTATATGTATACACAATGGAGTACTACTCTTCCATAAAGACAGATAGATTTAAGGCTTCTGTAAGGAAAAAGGACCTAATTTGAGACCATCATGCTGAGTGAAATGAGACAGACTCAAAGGTTAAATATCAAATGGTTTCTCTAATATGAAAAATCCAGAACACAGACATTTCATAGAACCAGATGGGAGTGACCATGGGAGTTGGGGAGAAGGAGAGTACACGAGGACCAAAGGGGGGAGGGAGAAGGAATTTAATTTTCATATGATATATATATGCACAAAATCCTCGAGCCCAATGTAATCATTCTGTTCCTCCTATGCATACCACAAAAATGGAGGAAAAGGGATTAAAAAAAAAAAAGAGAGATAAACCTCAAACGTAGTAAAACCCAACCTTCTACAGTGAGTATTAAACACAGGGCATTTCTCTATCATAATATTGCACAGCAAGTATGTCCACCTTCTGTTCCACAGAGAGATGCCACCTCTACCTTTGAAATCTGTACACTGTAAAAAATTTCTTGAAAAGGCAACTTAGAATAGAAATGCAGTATCTCCCCGAGAAGATATAAAATTCCCATAGAGAACTGTTTTCTACCAATATATCAAAATATACTAGTAGCTTCTTGGCTTTTGGCAAAACTTTCCATGAGTAACTTCCATCAGTCATTCTAATCAATCTGACCCAAAGTGGTCAGTACCAGATAATTTTACTGTACATTACAACAATTGGGAATAATACCAACAAGACTCCAAGCCACAAGGTACAACCAATTTGCAATAATACCATCAACTGGCCCCCTCGGATCCTGAGCACACATAGTTCAATGAACCCCTTAAAGCAGCAGAAATTGCCTTAAAATGCCCGATGGCTTTCTTCTCAAGTTTCTGTATTGACCTTTCCACTGGCAGGAGGCACTAATCCGGGAATAAGAGAGAACATTAGCAATTGTGCAGAATCTTCCTTGGCCCACGGGGAGAAGGCCCAGATAATTCTTTCAATCTCTAATGACTCTGACCACTGTACTAGGGCTGACATGAATGCCTCCCAGGACCAAAGCGGTCTCATTGATCACTTCAGCTAAGATAAGGGCAAGCTGTGAACACTTTTTCTAATTGGATGAACACGGCCTCAGGGATTACAGACCTCAAGGTGTGAATCAATAGTCTGTTATCCCTCCAGGACATTCCTCCAGTAACCAAGGGTAACCTCATTTTGGAGAGATCACGATGCCTTGGGGCCACACTTCTTGGAAATAAGCTGCTCAAAGCAAACCTCCTGCTGCCATCCAACGCACCATTTATTCTTTCGGGAGTAAACATGGGATTTAAAGTCATATGCATCTAGGGGTGCCACTGACAGTAGCACTCTTCCTGTGGGATCTTCCACGCTGTCAGATCTTTCTCAGCCAGCCAGGCCCCCCACCATCACCCAGCATGCCTGCTCCTCTCTTCTTGAATATGTTTTACATGTTTCATCTGATTTTTAATTTTTTGAAAATTAGCTCTGACTTTTACTTCCTATTCTTGATCTTTTTTTGAAGTTTTCAAGAATCCAAGCAAGGACGTGTAGATTTTACGCTATCACAGTCCAACCAGGAGCCTTGGAACATTTAGTGAAATGTTTGCTCATTTATAAGTCTATCAACACGACTGGCAACAGGAAAGCAAAATCATTATCTGCCTTGGGTCCTGCAGTGACCTGGCACGTAGAACAATGCCTTGCAATCGAGTGAATATGGGCTGCTATCACTCACGGAGGGTGCCACCCGTTCTGATATCTTCATAAAGCAACTAAAAAGAATGTAGTAAATACATACATATGAATTTCAATAAAGCTCAAACACTTAAGATTTTAAAATTACCAAACAGTACACACAATAAAAATTTCCGTTATGTTAGTAAGACGAAGCCAAAGATAACATAGTAAGAGCTAACAAGTATATGCTTATTTCTAAAATATTTGGGAAAATGAGCTACGGGATGAAGCAAAGAGGTCTTGAGACTTCTGTATTCCTTTTAAAATGAGTCTGCATTTATATTATAGAATTTGGAATCATTTTTAAAACCATATCATGTTTGTATAGAGTCAATGTAGTTGAGAGGCTTACCTCTGTTTCTCTTCTTCCCACAGATCACTGCTAAAGATCAGATTTTGCTAGAAAACGACATCCAGGTGATGATCACAAGACTGATCACAGCAACAGGACCGATAGAGGAGTGGGACAAGCCGGACTTAGCAATACGAGAAGCTGGACTGACGCAGGACAACATAACCTCCACCAATGCCACATGCAGCAAGGAACCAAGGTGGCCCTTCAGAGTTGCCCTGCGCAGAGGAAAGGTGGGAGGGCCCTTGTGCTTCAGCACCAGCTGGGCAATGAAAATGGATGCGCCTCTTCAGCCATGGGCAGTTCTCAGAGAAGGACTCACCTGGAGGATGCCTGAATGCCTCAATCCTGAGGGACAAGTCACGAAGAATCTGGATGCATCCACTACTGGAACAGAAGCCCTGTGAATTCACTGAAGCTCACTTCATCCCAAGCTTTTTTTCATGTTTTGGCACAAAATAGAGATTCAGCAATTGTTCCTGGATGAATTAATGAAAAAAGTTACATATTTTCTAGGAACTACAAAACTCACTATTTACTGAGTATATTGACCTAGATGAAAGTGATGAGAATGCGCTAGAAGAAGTAACTAAGGTCTCTGTCAACGCAGTATTTTTAAGCTCTGTTAAGACATCATAGAGAGCACAGACTTCATGTGCCATAGGGATCCTTTGAAGGGTATTAACCAGTCTCATGACCAAATTCAGATTTCATGTTGACCATTGTGCCAAGAATGTGGATGAAAATAAGGGGTGAACAAGAAGAACCACAGGCTTTTTCGAAAGTTCACGTAAAAATTTATAAAGGTCTGAAATAGAAAAGTCTAGGTAAAAATGAAGAAGTTATTCAGAGCAGACTTTTTTCTATGTTAGGATAAACAAGACACGAGAGTATATATAACCTGAAATTTTCTGGCTAGTGTAATCAGGTGGTGGAACTAAGACACAAGAAGAGTCCTTAGGCCCTGGACACCGCTAGGGGACTGTTCACTGTCCACGGCATTTGCTTTACATATACAGCTTCTGCCAGGACACTGTCCTGCTGAACTTGGACACGTTTCAAGCTTTTTTTTTTCTTTTGGAAGGATGTGTCATTTCAATGAAAACAGAGTGGGTAAGAAAACAAAACGAAGTTCTTCTCAGGCTCACTGTTGCATGTAGAGAACAAAACCCAACCTCTGCAGTATTCTAGTTTTCTGAAACAAGTCCTTCTGAGAATGCTTGGTAACATCTTGGTCCCCCACTCCACCCAAAAGGAACAGTTCAGAGGGTGCAATACAGAAATACTTTCAAAAGCGTTGACACAAATATCTCTGGATTCTGCAAAGATTTGGCTCCAACAGCATTTATTTAAATATATTAAGTTTAAATCTATACTTGAAAATACCTACTCAACTGTATATGAAAATCATATATGAAAAGCCCCCAAACTATTAATATATTCACCTGAGATTTTTTAAACAGTATAAGTAAATCTAATTAATTTAATCTTATGAATTCAGACTAACTGAATTGTGCCCTTTTAAATATATTTAAATGATGATGAAGTAATTTATATAAGACATGATATTTCTTAAAATAAATAAAAATATTTTATACTTAGCTCTTCACTTTACAAAGAAATTAAAGGTCAGATGAATAAAGGGCCCAGACAAACAGCATGCTAATAGATGAGACAGAGCGAGATTCCAATTGTCAAATTAAAAAAGGGGCATTAAGCGCTCTTGCGCACTCTCTCTCTCTCTCTCTCTCTTTCTCTCTCTCTCTCTCTGCTGTGCCACAATCTGGGGGAAGACAGAATATTCAGAGAACATTTTTTCTGCTGCCACTGTCCAGTAGTTACCTTACACCTTGTAGATATTGTGATTGAATGATTCAGAAAAGCATTTACAGAACACATAAAGGTCAAGAAGAACTATACCATTTATCTAGGAAGCAAAAATTAAACTCTATAAATTATAAACAAAGGTAATGACTCTGATATAAAGAAAAGTCACAGGGAATGAATTAAATCTACATCAGTGTACAGAAAAAGATGGATTGCAAACATCTTTCCAAGCGAAGGCTAGGCCCATGAATAGACGGGGAATACAGGAGGAGTTCTGACCCCCTTCTCTTCCTGTCTTCTCAAGGAAATTGCCTATTTTTAAATTTTTCCTTGCAAGCTATCTTCAAAGGTAGATTCCTTCCACAAGTCAACCAGGTGATATGTAGTGGATGCCCAGCCCACACAGTGAGTCAGGAGTCTGAGCTGAAATCAATTAGAACGGAAGTCACGGATATTGAAGAGGTGTGCCTGCCCACCTGTGAGGAGCTCACACTTTCACAGACAGAATGTTTTCTCTCACATCCTTTATAATCAAGCATTTTCTATTTTTCTACCACCTTCATCGCTCTTGAGAAAACAAAAGAATAATCAGTGCATTAACTGCTTCACTACACATAGCCAGTAATAATTCATATTTATTTTTAGCTATCCATGAATTTTACAATTTTGCTAGCCCAATAAAATCCGTAACATATACAGTATTATAAACATAGTAGACTTTATATGTGTAAGGAGAGAGTAGGAAGAAATAAGCCTCTTTCCCCATTCAGATACAGAGCACTTTGTAAACTATTTTAAACTTGAATAAAAATTTTAAAGAAACATCGACTTCACACATGACTGAATGGATGCACAATTCTTAACAAATTAGAAAGAAAGGAAGAAGAGAAAGGGAAAGGAGGGAGAAAAAAGTATTTCTACTGGTAAAGCTTTGCTGTACTTCAAATTACTATTTGTTGTAACTGCTACTGAGTGTTTTCTTGTTTTATTTTTCTTCATTGCTGAGATCAAACAAAGGTCTCATGAGTACTAAGTAATATACCACTGCAATCCATCCCCAGCCCGCTACTATTTTAATTACTTTTTTTATTTACACAGGCAATTTCAGTGGATAGATAGATGTACCAATATACAAATAAATGAATACATACATGCAGATAAAAACTTTTCCTTAAAGTGAGTTGAATTTCTACATGACAGAATGTCACAGGTTACACACATTTGTTCCAGAGATTTCCACAGAAGCAGACTCAGTATAGGGTGTAGAATATATTGGAAGAAATGCCCTTGGGTTAACATCTGGAGGAGAAAGGACAAGAAAGAAGGATGAGGAAGAGATAGTCACACTGTGGTGCTGGCTACACACCAACACTGGTGGATACCACAGTGCAGAAGGGTGCTAAGAGATGACCCACATGGAGATAAATGGCCAATCGTTTGCACTCCAACTTACAAGTCAGGGAATGCAGGCTGTTTTGAGGAAAATATGTGCTTGGGCAAGTGACATTCTGCAGCCACCAAAAATCTGTTTGTCTGCCAAGGGCACCGCCTGTTGACCCTGTCTGTTGGCATCTCCACGAGAAGCTGAGACAGCAGCTCCTCGCTGCAGGGAGCATTGGACAGCACACCTCTGTGTCCTCACAGTATTATATTTAATATAACATTTTACTTTTGTACCTATATATTCTGATCGATTTTCCTTCATTTAAAACAAAGTTTTATTTTTAAACACATCTCTAACATCATTCCTTTAGCTTATATTCTGGGAGTTAAAATATTCAAAAATGGTATGGCTCTTGAAGCTTCTAACAAATTGTTCTCTAAAAGTTTGTACTGGTTTACACCCCTGTCATGAATGCACAATGTACCACAACTGTCCACTTTGTGAGTTGGTCAGCTTCCTATCTTTTCAATCACAATGACACTCTAACTCAGTAGTTTATAAGTTCTTGTGAATTTTACTTTGTATGGATGATTAAATTATATGTCTCTGATCAATAATATGATTTCTATGGCAAACTGCTAATTCATGAACTTTATACAGTTCCCACTAGAATATTAGAATGTTCACCATTATGAGATAGGATTTTAAAATAGTCCAACCATGAAAGTATTAGAGACTTGAAACTGGTTACTGTAACATAATCAATTTTTCTTCCTTCCTAAACAGCCTTTTTCATTCACTTGTTTCTATTACTTGAGGCTATATTTTCTATCTTTTCTTCTAGATGACAAACTGAAAAAGTGAGGATTATAAATCAAAAATAATCTCACCAACAGTGCAGAACAAAAAGCATTCGCTAGGAAAAATCAGAGAGAGATAGTCAAGGATATTTACTGCAATATTACCTGCTCATTACACACACAGACACACACATGCGCACAAACACAATTATTTCTTTTAAAATATATAAGGACTTTTTGATTTATTATTAACTTTCTGTGTGCTTTGGCAGGCAAGAATGAAAAGGCATTAATAGGCATTTATTTTTGCCCTGTAAGCTGTCCATCTCCTCCTTTGTCACGAAACCTTATTTTCTTGGACCCTTTCCATATTAATTCAGCTGCAAATTAATTTTCTAGGAAACAAAAACTGTTCCTGAGAGAAGGCAAATGATTTTCACATTACTTTTATTTTCATATTTAAAGAGAAAACAAAGTTAACGAAGTTGATAGCAATAATCTTTCTTTTGTGAAATTTTTAAAGACCTCAATATAATTTTAGTTGTTCAAAATACTTTTATAGTCAGGGTTCACTACTATTCAAATGAGCGTTCACAAGAGCTACAATGTATTAATCATGGCAAACACTCATGATATAATCTCTAGGAATCAAAGACAATTAGCTTAAACAAGCAGCATCCATTTGTAGTGTGATTATCAAATTTTAAATATAGCCTGAGCTTCCTTCTTTCTTGTGTTTCAGGCTTTTTAAAACTTCATTTCTTCCCTCACCGGCTCTCCATTCACAGTTATCTATTCCTCTTTAACATTCTTTTCAAAAGGAAAAAAAAAAAAAAAAAAAACCTCATTCCT
Organism: Ctenodactylus gundi; assembly: GCA_004027205.1. Classification (NCBI taxonomy): domain Eukaryota; kingdom Metazoa; phylum Chordata; class Mammalia; order Rodentia; family Ctenodactylidae; genus Ctenodactylus; species Ctenodactylus gundi. Next base: position 328,483 of record PVKB01001701.1, on the reverse strand, counting down.
AACACATGTCATCTCATCCAACTGAAAAGGTGTTAATTACAAGAGAACTAAAATACATATGCCCAAAGTAGGAACAAACCCAGCTTGTACACGCTCAGAAGATCGGCAAGATCTCACCAAGCCCTCCACTCCTTCACACTGTGCACACTCGTAAATGACTTGGAACCCGCCTTCCCGGGGCACAGCTCGAGGGGGGAATTCAGAGGCCAGGAGTCTCTAGTCCCTGATGACATTAATTCTGTCTTAACAGATAAGGCAACTGCTCACACAAAATGGCCATGCTCACCTATTCACTGGTCATGTGATGCCATCGCTTGGCCCACTGCTGGCAATCAAGGAGTTGTGGTAGTCTCAGTTACTAGGAACTAGGAAGCTATGCTATCCTGCAGCCCTTGCCCTACAATGGGGGTCACAAGTGGAAGGAAAACAAAAATCTTAAGGCAAAGATTAGAACACCATCAAAACCGAAAGATTTCAAAGGAGCAAAATACTGTCCTTCTCTAAGGTATCTATTCTGTTTCTCTTTAACATAAAAATAGAAGCATTTCATCTTTAGCCATTAGAGAAATGCAAATCAAAACAACACTAGGATACTGCAACCTTTGAAGAGATCATGCCAGCTTGGGAGAATCAGGAACCACACCTAGATTGGGAACTGAGAACCAGCCTGGATTAGTGTGTGAGTGATTTGTGGGCCAGTGAAAGAAGGAAGAACACCCACCCAGATCTGGGAGGGCCAACTGAGAACACAAAAAGTATAAAAGGAAGAAAGAAGAAAGACTGTTACAGCTTCTCCCTCGGGGAAAGCTCTCGCCTACCTAATTGTTTAGAGGCACTGACTCCCACACACCACAGATCCTCACCACAGTTTCTTTCCAGTCTCAATTTGCACCTGTCTACCCATCACTGATCTTCAGTCACTGATCTTTAGTCTTTGGTCTTCACCATTGTTCTTTGAACAACCAAAATCTGCAGAAGGCTCTTACCTCACCATCTGTCCTGTAGTCCTGGATGGGAGATCTACTTCACGGCTGAGCAGCCATCTTGGACTATCTCTATCCTCAGATTTGTAAGCTCTGTTACTAGATCCTTTTTGTTATAAAACCTATAAATTCTGCCCTTTCAAAGAACTCAAACAAATACAGGTACCATCAAAGCCTAGAGAGAATGGCATATACTAAGAACTTAAACAGCAATCAGTGATGGTGAGGTTACAGGGGGAAAAAAGAACTCATATTATACTGCTGGTGGGAATGTAAACTGGTACAACCACTATGGAAAGCAGTATGGAAGTTTCTCAAAAGGCTGGAAATACCTCTTTTGATCCAGCAATACCTCTTCTGGGAACTCTTCCAAAAGAGTTAAAAGCATCATATAAGACAGACACTTGTATACCCATGTTCATAACAGCAAAACTAACGATAGCTAAAACGTGGAAGACAACGAAGAACCCATCAACAGATCAACTGATACATAAATGGTGGAATTTGTACACAATGGAATATTACTCACCTATAAAGACAGATAAGGTTGAGACTTTTGTAGGCAAATAGATGCAACTTGAGACCATCATGCTCAGTGAAGTGAGTCGGATTCAAATGGTTAAATATCGAATGGTTTCTTTAACATGAGAAACCCAGACCAAAGTCATTTCATAGAACTAAATGAAGGAACCAGTGGGAAAAGAAAGTGCGTGGGAGGGTCAAAATGGGAGGAGAAAAGAATTTGTCATTTTGTGGATATATATATATATATATATATATATATATATATATATATTACTCAAGCTCAATGTGCACATTATGTATCACATATATTCATATCAATACAATAGGGGAAAACAGAATAGAAGCATTTTTCCTGGCTTGAAAAACACATGGGCACTTAGGTTAAAAAACAGTCACACTGCTCTCTTATTAGTCTGTGTAACAAATGCTGCTTTTATGTGCATGTGTGTGCATGTATGCATTCACACGTGTGTGACTGTACATACATGTAATATGCACACACACATGAATAAGTCTGGTTGGTGGTTACATCTGACTTTCCTCCACCATCACAATCTCACTAGACTTGTGGCACGACTATGTCATGACAGCAATTCCTCTGTCTTCAGCTCCAGGCTCTGAAAAGCTTCTTCTGGCAGATTCGATGAGAGTGTGCACATTTATCGTTACAAAGAAACTAGGCCTTGCTCTCCTTGAAATTACAAATCAATACAACAATATCTGAATAGTGGTTTCAGAAAAACAGCAGTGTCTTTGCTTCTTTTTTTTCAATGTGCCAATTTTACTAGCTGCTTAGCATTCTCTAATCAAAATGTAACTAACAGCACTCCAGATTCTCCTTGATATTTAGAACCTTTTTCCTAAGCATATATCCTCTGGATTTCTGAAGGGCGTAAGCCACGTCTACAGAGCTCTTTCTTGCTGACCCAGTCAGAGCACTGGTAATGAGAGAGAGCTCTTCTGAGGACCTTGTGACCCCTGGCAGCTTATCTAATAAATGAAGTATTAGTAACAAAGTAATTGATTCCTCAGGAACAAACAAATAAAGCATGTCAGCCTAGAAGAATTTTTTTTTGCCTTATAAAACATAAAAGGTATTGACTTGAAATAAGAAAACAAAAACAAACCTGTGCATATTATATATATATATATATATATATATATATATATATATATATACCCATATATAATTACATTTTACAGTGGAAGTAGATTTATGGTTTACAATTCTATAGCTAAAGTGACTTGAATGAGGAAGGAAGGACATCACCAAAGAGAGTCACTTTGTCTCAATTTGTGAGATACAGCTAAGACTAAATGGCATGAGTTTTGATATGGGAAAAGATAGCTATTTCCCCACCATCGCCAAACAGCAAATATCGGTAAGCAAGGGACTCTTCTTTTTGTGTGTCTCTTCTATCAACCTACAGGGCAAGAAATGTTCCTTGAAACCAAGATACACGGTGTTTATGTTCTGCATAATGCATGTGCTTAATAAGTGCTTTGAAGTGATTAGGATATTTCCCTGTTTCTAAATTTTCAGATGAAGAGTTAGAATGGCATCTCTGTCACATCTCATTGCTGGGACACCATACCCAATGGGGGGTGGGGGGGGTGCTATTTAAGTTCACAGTTCAGATATCTCACTCCAGGCCCCACCTTCAGCGATCTGCCATATTCTCAGTGACCCACCCCTCCTGACCAGGGACCGATCTTAATAGGACGTGAAATCTATAGATTAATCCATTTTATCCAAATAACCCCCACAATCCAATCATCTGCCAAATACATGAGACCTTTGGGGAACATTCCAGGTCGAAACCATAAAAACGAACCAAGTGTCATCATGTTTGCATATTTGCCTTTTGCTACAAGTAAGATGGCTGAATTGCACCTAAGAGCAATTGAAGACACCATGGTCTTCATATTCGTAGTCCCCAACCTGTGCTGCCTGCAGCAAAGCTTCACAGGAACACAGCTCGGGTCTCAGCTGTCACAGAGTACATTTTCAAAGCTTAGTCAGTCAGTTGACTTGCTAGTGCTTGCAGTAGCTTCATATATAAAGGATCTCTCTTCCTCTAACTACGGCCAAGGAACTTATCTTAGTGACCAATACAAGAGAACAAATGAAACCCTGATTGCACTGTGATTAAATGTTTATGACAAGAGTTTTTCACACCAAATACTTGGTGGGAGAGTTGTTTCCTCACCACAGAGCCAGTGGCTCACCCCAGTTGCATAGAACATAATTTGATATCCACTGAATATTGAAATAGATGACTCAGCAAGTGACACGAAGACTGTATAAAATTGTGGATATTTCTGTAACTAATCCAAGCGGGGCACAGGCAAAACCTCCAATACAAAATAAACACTAAATTATGGTAAATTCTAGTAAGAAGTACACAGAAGAAAATATACCAGAAGGGTTTTTTCTCCTTAAAACGAAGTTGAAAAGAAAAGATGCTTTCTTCTCTCTCATAAAATGATCCTCCTACCCCCATCAAAAGCTACCATCACTTACATAATGCGTTGAAATCAGAACTTTTGCGGTGAGGGCAGAGACGGTCCTCTTTCTCACTTAGGCCTGGGTGGAGGTGATTTTCTGAGATGTGTGAAATATGTATCTCTTCGTTTATGCTATGCTGCAATCATCCAGTATTGATTCAACAGCTCCAGAAATCTCAGAGAATGATTGAATCAGTTTTAACAAAGACCCCCACCCCTCCCCAAAATCCTCAGGCAACTGAATATTGTATATACAGACAGCAGTTTCTCCAAAAGTCCTTCTGCCTCTAGACGAAATGACTTTTAGAAGCTGGAGGATCTCAGAGTTCACCAAGCTGACTATAGGAAAAACAGGAATATAATTACTATACCATAAAAATCTCAAGGTACATTCCAGCCTCTACAACTGGCCTATGTCATCCACATAGGAAGTCACTCACTGTCTTGCTACTCATAGTCAAAAGCATCAGCATCACCTACTAACCCTATGGGCTGGGGGAATAGCATTGGTGGTTAGAACGCTTGTCTAGCAAACAGAAGGCTCTGAGTTTGAGTTCGCTACACCACATAAACTGGGCCTAGTATTGCACACCTGCAAGCCAAGCACTTGAGAGGCTGAGGCAGGAGGATTGCTGTAAAGTCAAGATACAAAACAACTCAGAACTAGCCTGGACTACAGAGCAAGACCATGTTTCAAAGAGAGAGAGATTCCAGATTTAGCAAAATGAAATCTGCGCTTTCTAGGAAATTCACACCCCAATTAAAGTTTGAAAAGCACTGACCTAATACCTATGGGATATGATGAACTCTGATGGAGACATTGGGCTTATGTGCCAAATTATAGTTTAGAATATTTAGAAAGCAAAATTCTAAAATAGAGACCAGAAAAGATGACTCTTGAAACATACCCCAATGAAAGCATTTCTTTTCACAGGAAGGTACTAAAATTTAGAAGAGGTCAGAGACTAAATCCAGCAGCTCTGAAAGGCAAATTCAAACTAGTCTGACCAGAAAGAATAACAAAAACATGAAACATTTCTTTCCAGATCTTGTAGCTTCAGATCTGCTCCCAGATAAGAAGCCTAGAAGGAGCATATTCTATCCCCAGAAGCAAAGTCAAGAAGTCAAACCAAGCTGCATGCTCAAAGAGTTTCTAAGAGGAGCCCAGAAATTAGAAACTATGTTCCTGACAATATAAAAATAGCGATTCTATTTCTAAGCCCTCATGTTCCTCTTACAATGTACTTAAAATTTCTTTTATTTGCACGTATTATATAAATTTTATATCGGTCTTCCTCTTCTGCAGTGTAAGTTCCATAGACAAAATGTCAGCTCATCACGGGTTCAAACTAGTTGTACATTCGTGAAAGTTTTTTGGCCACTAACTTTCCAAACTACTATGACCAATTACATTTTCTCAAGTGAAAGCAATTTCTCTTGCCATATTCATCTCTTGCTTCATTCCCCAAATCTTTCAAAATCTGACTCTAGTGTCACCACCGCACCGAAACTTTCCCCAGTGTCTCTATTTCCATTTCCTCCTGTCTAAAGCACTTTGCCCCATCCCCCACTACAATGTTACCACTCATCATGTCTCTACACTGAGCTAAGGCATCCTTGAAGCCAAAGTCGAAAATAATTCACTTGTACCTAGACGTTCAAGTTTTCAAAAAAACTCAGATAATCCTGAATCAAATTTTATAATGTCTGCAGTAAATTCAATACCTTCCTCCTTTTTGCAGTGGATTTTTTTTTTTTTTTAACAATAGCGCCTCCACTTCTGATTCACCTCACTGTTAATGACCTGGCCAGGATAATTTGTGCACAGCCCTTTGTTAGATATTAGACATAAGAACTGAATCCTATTCCTGAGTGTGGTGGGAACTCGGATCAATATTTGATAAAAGCAGAAGAGATGGATAATAAATTCAGCATGATGCGAATGTTTTCTCCATTGGATGAGCTCTTCCTTCTGCTGCTTCCACTGTTCAGAACTTGGACTGGGTCATGTGACCTTCTTGGGTACTCTAGCACATCCATTAGCAAGATCCACAGCCTGGTTTCCACAAGCAGATTCCAGACCAATCAGCCTTCTCTGGAATTAGAATTTTTTTTTTGGAATGATTTTTTCCACTACATATCTACACGCCCAATTTTTCCAGTAATGTTTATTCAAACAATATTTCACAAGTGGTCTCACAATGAGTTTCTGACAGATCCCCTGAACTCTGAATTATGGAAAAGGAAATTCTTAATTTAAAACATTATTTTACAAATAATCTGGTAACTGGCTTCTGGCAGACCTTCTGAACTATGAATCACTGGGAATGAAATTCTTAATTTTATGATTTCTTCTGTATCTAGAGGGAAAACAAAAAATTGTTTTCTTGCCAAATGAACTGTCTTGAATGAGACTAATAACCAATTCCTCAAAATAGCAGTTCCTTAAAAAAGAATATCAGAAGATGACACTGAAAATGCATATCACTCACCAGAACTCTTAGCTTCTATCTGTAGAATCCATACTACCTAGTTTAAATTAAAATGACTCATGAAATATTAAATCACCAGCCTGTAGGATGTCTATAAAACAGGCCTGTCTCTAAAGAAATCTTCAAGGAACTTCTAGAGTCATGCCGCCAATATCTGGCTTCTCCCATTGAAATGAAAAAAAAAAAAGAAAAGCACAAAACTAGCTTGCAAATCCTTACTGCTCTGTCCCATATGATGACCAGCGTGCATCAGAGTCAAACCTAGGAGGGTGCGCATGGCTTCCTCTGGACTGAAGAGAGAACGTGAAGTACAGAATGTTTAAGATTCCACTTAAGAAGGCAGAATGCATGCATTATTAATACGAGAAGTGGATGCCAAGAAACTTGAGACTGCCGCAAACAGCTCAGACTCCCTCCATACACATACATATCAGACAGTAAAATGTCTAGAATATCAACCTAAGTAGTGAACTTTTTTTTTCCCAGTTAGGCGTTGCAACTTAACAAAGTTTTTGTACAAGGAATGATGTAATCAAAGCTTTTATAGAATAACATTTCTAGCAAAGGGCCAGATCAGACTGGTGAAAAATGTATTTCAGAGGCAATTATACAGGCAGGACAGTAGCAAAAATTGAAGAACCAAACTCGGAAAAGTCTTTTCTTTACTATCTGGTTTCTTTTATTAACTGTTTAATTATAATTCTTATAGGCTAGTGCTAAGTTTTTATTTGTTTTTCAAAAAGGAGCTGTTTAATATGATACATGTTCCTCAGAAAATACTTTTTATGTGTCTCACAGATTTTACTGTGAGTCATCTGACTTCTTATTACTTTCTAGGTAGTTTGTAAGTTCAGTTTTAATTTCCTCCTTGAACCAAAAGTCATATAGCAATGTTCTTCTTAATTTCCAAGTAGTTACAGTTTTTATGTTCACCTTTACATTACTTATTTCCTTTTTTATTGGATTAAGACTAGAGAATATGGTCTATAAAATTTCTACATTTTTAAAGTTGTTGAGCTTTTTTTCTTTCAAGTGGCAATAAGATTCCATACATATACCTATTAATTTTAGTTTGACTGTGTTTTCCAAGACCTCTAGACTTTCCACTTTTACTTCAACATCTTCCCAGTCTTGAAAGTGATACATTAATGTGCTTCACCACAGATATTTTAAGTAAGTTTTCCTTGTGTGTCTAATGATTAGCATTTATGTTTCCTGGTGCAAACAGCTCTCACTGTGAGTCTGTTCTTTTATTAATTTGCACTTTTTATCATTATAAAGTATTCCCTAACATGTTTAAAAACTTTAACCGTACCTTAATTATACTGCCACTTCTCAAATTTCACATTGTCACCTCTTCATGTATTCCTTTTAATAAAACTTAATTTTGATAGAAAAATGAACATGTTCATCACAAACAAGACGTTCTGGAATAAATATACAAATACATACATACATATACATATACATATACATATATATATATACATATATATATATACATACATAAGCATTAACTCAGTTGTCTATCGTATTTATCACTTTGTGTATATGTTTGTATGGGAGATAAGAGCACTTAAAGTCTCAGTGATTTTCAAAAATACAACACAATGCTAGTAACTTTCCCTTATTGTAACAAACACCAGCAATCGCCAACTTATGAAAAGAAAGGTTTATTTTGGTTCATGGTTTTAGAGGTTCCAGTCCACGACTGATTGTCTCCGTTGCTTTGAGTCTATGGCAAGTAGCATATCATAACACAAGTACATGGTAGAAGTATATGGCAGAAGTACATGTCTGGGAAGTAAAAGACAAAAAGAGCTGGAATGTTATTGTCCCTTTCATGAGAACTCCTTCAGGGGTGGGAGGGATGTCGCTCAGTGTTGAAAGCACTTGCGTAGCATATACATGGACGGGGAGTCAAATCCCCAGCACCACATGAAAATAAGCCATGCGTAGTGGCTCACGACTACAGTCCCAGCACTTGAGAGGCTGAGGCAGAGGGATTGCTGCCAAGGTGGAAGCCAGCCTGGACTACCTAGTGAGTTTAGAACCAGACTTTACTACTGGGCATGACTCTATCTCAAAAAAAAAAAAAAAAAAAAAAATACTCCTGCAATAATCGGAAGACCTTTCTCTTGATTATTCATTGCTGTGACAAAAGGATCTGAAATCCACAAATTAATGGAGGAAACATTTATTTAGCTCACAGTTTCAGAAGGTCTCTCACACACAGTTTATTCACGAAGCAGCCAGCAATGGTGGAAGTACATGGCAGAGACAGAGCTGGAGAGCCACAAAGCCCAGAGCAGACAGAAGCCAAGGGAAGTCTCCAGACTGGTTAGGCTAGACCTCTCCCAAGAAGAAGCTTCAACAATGTTTCTTCTTTTTCCTTTACTTAATTCATTGGTCCCCACTACCCCCCTCAGGGTTGGTACGCCTTCATGTCTCATTTCCTGACCACAAGTCAACAACACATACCTGAAAGATCTGCCATGGGCCACCCAGTCTCAACAGACTGATACAATCCCTCCAGGTTAAATCCCAAACATCTGTCCCTTCCAGCCAAGCTCTACCTCGCAATGTCACAGTACCAAATACATGAGGCCTTGGGGGAAAACTCCATATCCAGACCATAACAACCTTCCATTATGCCCCCTCTTAAAGGCTGCACCAAATCCCCATGGTGGCAGCCTGGGACCCACGGCTTAAACATTTAGGGCTCCAAAGAACACTCCATATCCAACTGTAATGGTAATTAGTTTCCATGTTCCATAATAAATCTCTTGAGCTATTCTTGACTAAGTAAAAGTTAGTAGTTCTGACTGTTACATCCTGAATCCCCTCTCTACATCCCAGCCTCTGGTAACCACCATTATACTCTGCTTTACTTAGTTGAAGATTTTTAGCTTTCACAGGTAAGTGAGATCATGTTGTTTATCTTTCTGCACCTTAATTATTTCAGTTAATATAATGTTCTCTAGGCTAATCCATGAAGTAAAAAATGATATGACTTTTATCACTTTTAAGGCTGAATGGTATTCTATTTGGGTATATAATAAGCACATACATATATTTATATATTTACTTATATTTTAATTTTAGCTTTATGTTTTTCTATTGGGTATTAAAATATTTTGATAAGTAGCATATTGTTGTACTCCAATTAATGTCCATCCCAGTTTTACTTTTCAGTCATTTTAACAGAGAATGTTGTTTTACAAGAAAAATTAGAACAATCTTATTTAATTAAATGGCATATAAGGGATCTTATTCTTTCCACCTTTTTATCAAAATCTTATCTATTTTTAGCATATTTCCAATACTCAGTACAATCTTAACTACGATCTCATGCAGAACACTGATTTCTAAATTCACTGTTTCTACACTGACATGTGACTTCACATTCTACCCACGCATGTAGTCGCCCCAGCTCCCAATTTTAGCGACCATCATTTCAATTTTTCTAGGTTTCAAACTTTGTATTAACATGTCACACAGCAGAATGATTCAGTCTCCGGTGGATTTCACTTAGCTTAGTGTTCTCCAATTTGGCCCATCTGTCACAAATAGATCTTCTGTTTCCAAGGTAAATATTATCCATGTGTGTGTGTTCGCCACAAATGATCCTGTCGCCTGTAGATAGCCTTGGCTTGCTGCTACGTCCCAGCTACTGTCACTCACGCCGCAGTGAACACAGAGGAGAAGGTAACTGTGCAAGGTGTTGCTCTCATTTTCTTTGAGTGTACATACAGAAAAGAAACTGCTGAGCCACACATTAGTTCCATTTTTAACTTTGCAGTCATTTCCATGCTGGTTTCCACAATGGGTGCACTACTTAACATTTCCATCAACAACATGCAAGATTAGCCTTATTTTCACACCTTCATCAATATTTTTTGTCTCTTGTGTTTTAGATAACCGTCGTTCTGGCAGGCAGGAGGGAATAAATCATTTGGGGTTTTGTTGTTGTTGTTTGTTGCTCTTGTTGTTTTTTGCTGTTTCTTCATGATGACTGGGGCTTTTGTGCCTCTTCAGGTTTCAAGTTAGATGCTGACATTTCTTCTAAAAAGAAGTCTCTTTAGATTGTTTGCCCATTTTTCATCAGGTACTTCGTGAGTTTTGCTGTTCTATGTTACTACTGAGTTGTTAAATATTTCGCACATATTTTAGATATTAACATCTTTCTGGATGTATGATTAAAAAATTTTTCAGTGCACGTTCTTGATTTTTATTTTTATTATTTTCTTTGCTGAACCAAGGTGGTGCTGTTGTTGTAATTCCATTTCTTTATGCTTGCTTTTTTGTCTGTGTTTTTTTGTCTTTTCCAAGAAACCATTGCTAACACTACAGAATGTTTCCTCTGTTACTGTTGCTCCTGATAAGAATTCTTGTGAACGACAGGCTCCAGGTAAGGCCCCAGAGTTCTAGTACTGGTCTTTGTCAATGGTCTAGATTCTGTTATGCTTGGATCTTCTTTCTGAGTTCTGTGATTTTCACCCATGAAGAAACAAACTAGTTCTACCTACCATAATAGGGGCTGCCCAGACACTGAGCAGCTCCTTCAGCGAAACACTTGAATTCCACTGAGAGCAAAAGCAAAGCGCAGAGTTACACTTCAACTCTAAAAAAATAAAAATTAATAATAATAATAATAATAATACTTGAGAGCAGAGAAGCTGGATTGTCCTGTAGAGTCAAATGGCAGTGTTTAGCAAGGATTGTTGGTTGGGAGTAACACAAAAAAGAAAAATGAAAGACTTCTAAAGCTTAGAAAAATCTTATTGTACCTGATTTCTTGATTACATTGGACACCTAATTTTTCAAAATGACTGTTACTGAATTCCCTGTAGCTGAGGTATTCTTTGAACTGCACATCTCTGAAGGAGCAAAGTAACTCTAGTGATTGTTATGAAAAGATAAGGATATTAAAAAATCCCTTTATCTACAATTTTACTTATGGTAAAAATCACCCTGACCTTAACGTTCAAACGCATCCCTAACATCATCTCTGTTATCTTGTTGCTTATTTGGCTGAGAGCCTTGGAATACTACTCTTGGCATAGAAAACCATTCCCGGTTGCAATCGAGAGGCTTTGCTTTTCCTTGTTTTTAACTTCAAGTAAAGATGTACACCATGACACGCTGGTGACAAATTGCCTGGCACAGTAGTACTCCAAGTGCAGTTTTACAAAGCTTGCTACAGCACTTCAAAGTGTACTTTCAGGTAGGGTTAATAAAGTCAACTGAGATTGTTCGTACTTAATAATCACTGAAAAGAACATCACCATTTACAGTTTCAAAACAGTGTGTTTCATCTTGTAAATTGTGGCCATATGCCTGAGAATGCACCGACTCAAAGTGGGCTTCCTATTTCTAAGAGGTATGCAACTATTACATTAGTCAACTTAAGAGTTATATTTATTCATACTCTTGTGAACCAGAATTATTTTTAACATGGAAATGTACGCTCTACTCTTGCCAGTATGGACTCTCAAAACAATGCTAAAAATGGTGCAGCATCGAAAGTGGTAAACAAAGCAGGGAAAGATTAAAGGATGAGTACAAAGAGACCCAGCTAAAGATGTGAAAGATAAAAGGGGAAAACATAGTGCAACACAAGTAATTCCCTCTTCAGTATAATGCATGTTGAGTTAGAGAAGAACTGTAATGTAGAGTAGCTCTGGGTTGCTTGCTAATTATTTTCCATATTATTGCAGAAAGATAATAACCCCTCATATACACTGGGCACGATATAAAAATATTTTTTAAATGAAGGCAGAGGTAATTCAAGGATACCAGCATACTTGCTATACAAAGTTTTCCATTTGACTCTGAGCTTTCTGAAGTGTCAATTCTTAAGAGAACGATGTTGTAGTCAGTGCTATGGTTTGATCTAAAATGTTCTCCATAAGTCACGCTGTATTCAGATAGGGGCTTTCAGAACATCACTGAGTCATGGAGGTGCTCTGTTCATCAGGGGATCATCCTGATGGCGAGTTCCCAGCTGAATGTGCTGGTCAGTGGTGGGGGATGGTTGGGACAGGTGGGCCACGGAGGGAGTGACCGGGGAAATTCTTATTGCTTTCTCTCCCGGCTTCCCGCTGCCATGCATTCAGCAGCGGTCCTTCCACCATGCCTCTTCTGCCTTGGAGCCAGCCAGAATGAACTATACCCTCTGAAATGGTGAGCCAAATAAATGCCTCCTTAAGTTGTGCATTTTGTAAATTTTACTGCAATGACACAAAACTGTCTAGTACAGTCACTACATTCCCAGTCTCTCTTAGATATGAAATGCACAATTGCCAGGAGTCTATGGTTCTGGACAATTAAGTGAAACAAGAGCATTTCTTGGTATTCCCTGTGGAGATGAATACGTAATGTAACCACTCACATTCTCAACAGCATCGTTACCATATAGCAAAAAGGAACATGCATGAAATCACTTCCTACCTTGCCACCCAGCCACTGTAAGGAAACCAAAAACAATACATTGAAGCCTGAAAGATAATTTTACAGGTTGCCTGAGTGATAAGGCAATGCTTCTCCAGTGTCTAGAAATTTTTAATAAAGACAATTTGGTCATGCATTACCCCCAAGGTTCCAAGTGTCCTTGACCTTTTTACACAGAGCTCATAGACGTTCATTTGGCACCAGGACTTAATAGTAAGAAATAAGAAAAAAGGTTAAAAGGCTCTGAGAAAAAGACTAATGAAGCATAAATGTTTATAGCCAGGCAATGACAAATTATGACTCTTAAACAAGAAAATTCAAACTAAATTTGTCAAAATAACAAGTTTGGGAAAGTATGTGGTCAGATTACTAATATTTTTTTCCTTTCTGCTCTCCAGTGTATTACCGTATCTCTATAAAGGCTTGTGCATGGTGCCTCGGTACTTCTTTCTTCTTTTCTAAGTCTAGGTGCTGAACACAGAAAGTTTAGCCGAAGATAAAATGAGGTTTACGGGAACCTAAATATTTTTTATACCACTACTTCAAGTTTTTAAATATGAAATAATTGGGAACAATTCATTTCCACTTCCTACTGTCTCTGCTGTCACCCTAGTTTTGGCAGTTTCTTCAGCCATTAACTGCTTTTGCCCAACGGCAAAAATATTCATAAATCATATCCTAAAACTAAAAGGCTGAAAAAGAAATAGTCTTGCCTATGGCTTAAGACCTACTCTTCATTAAGACTAATATCAATCTTAATGTAATCACGTCAAAGGCCAGACATCCTTTGATCAATGTGTCTAGGAGGCCATCAGAGTAACAGTTCAGAACGCACAGATAACAGCAACGACAGGGACCGATTCCAGAGCCAAGGTTTAAAGTATATTAAGAAAACAATAGCAGAGACAAGATAAAAGAGCAGAGACAAGGGTCTGCAGAAGTCTGAGTCAAGTAATTTGAGTATTTATTTCCCAGTGGTAGCCTTTGCATTTAGGAAATCAAACCAAAAAGACTAAGAATCAGTTGGCCTCACCATTAAAGAAGACCAGTTTCCCCCATTGCCACCTGGTTTAAACGTTTCAAAGTTTGCAAATTAGAAGCCTAAATTCAAAGCATTCTGGAAGTCAAAATCACTTGCAAGCCATTAAGGATGAAATGATTTTCTAATACAGGAGTAACAAGCTAGAAACAGTTTCTGTTCCTTTGAGAACTTGTCCTATCATCAAATCCTGGCACTAAAGACTAGGAAACTTGAGAAAATTTTAGTAACCATAAGCTTTTAATTGCACACCTGGTTATAATGAGATTCATGGTCATTCTGAGATTCTGAGCACACATTTGGCTCTGCACAGAGGGGGGTCTCCTTCATATATTCAGACCTGCTTCTACCTAAGAAAATATTTTACTGAAGCATTTGACAAAACCATTTCAGTAAAAGTATGCTTGCTCTGACCTTTCCTAAACAAAAGCCTCAAGTCATCACAGGCAATCACGCACATTAACCAGTCAGCTTTCTACTATGTACCTTTTTAAAAAACTATTCTCTCTAAAGTAATGTTTCTTATCTGTGCATTTTCAACAAGATACTAATAGATGTTCTGGAAGTGAGGGGGGGCGGCATTTACAGAGTTGACTGAGCTTGAGGGTGGCTGGTGAAACAAACTGAGAGAGTTTTCTTAATTACAGGATTTCTCTTGAGCATTTTGCCTCCCATCAAAAAAGAAACAACATTCAGCATCACTCAAACCCCTCCCTTCCTTTGTTTTCTACAGAACAACTATTTTTATCTTTCAGACTTAATCCCCGTGGAGGATAGAAAGAACGTTTTTTAAAGACAGTAAAAAGAAAGAGACTGCCGAGTGTGATTAGTGAGCCTTTGAGAGCGGAACGCTAGTGTGTTAGACCTGTGTGACACAGGCTTCATGCCAAAAGCCAGTTCCACCAACCAGCTTCTCAGCCAAGCTGAATGGAGAACCCTTACCTTTGGGCTCTGATGTCCGGTGTCTCAGGGACCAAACCTTTTCCATGTCATTATTAAACACCGCTTTCGCTGTGTCACTAATTCCAATGAAGAGCAAGGATTGTCACCTGCTCCCTCTTTGATTTGAAGTGGTTTAGGAAATGAAGGGTATCTAATATTGCAGGAGTTCAGAAGGAGATAACGTGTCAGACTGTCAGGAACACACGTGTTGGGTCGAACAAGTCCATCCTCGGGTGTGTCGCATTTTGGGGCAAAGCCATGGAAGACTCACTATTCTCAGGGTTTCTGAACTCTGAGATCCCTGCAGGGACCATGTGGGTTCACTCCCTGACGGAGCGGGTGAGTTCGCGACATCGCCTCAAGTAGAGTTCTCTTCCCGTACTTGGGGGAAATGAAAGGGTACATACAGTGATGGGTTGTGCGGAGGAAATGCTTTATAGTGAACAATGAAATCATGGGACACACGAGTGGGAATGATCACAAAGCAGGGCATATTTTAATTAACCACTGGATCAGTGGCAGGTGAGAGTGGGACTAAGCTTTAGACAAAGATGTGCAGTAGACAAATTCCACAATGGGGGGAAGGTGTTGAGAAAAATAACTTACCAGTCATCAACACAGCAGGTATACAGCTATCCTTACAGTAAGAATCAAGCATCTTTATGATAGTTTAGTTTATGGGTAAACATTATGTATCCTGGGTAGAGATCAACGGAGTAAGTGGGCATGCGTTCTCACAGTAAGCACTGTTTGATCTGTGGGGCAGAAAGCCTATACTTATGGATGACTGACAGAAGGTCTTCACATATATGGATTAAGAAGGTCTCCACCTTAATATACCCTTAAGCATTAATTAGGCTGCTCCCTCAGTTTAGCAGTTACTCACTATAGGTAGAATGATGAATGTAGATGAAAAGGTAGGCCCACTTCCTTTACCAAGCTATTCTCTGAGATCTTTACTACAGAAAACTGGCAGGATCCCAACATCCCTCTATAGACACGGGCAAATAATAATCCATTCTGAAGCACTCACCTTGGGCAGACTTGCCAATGAGAATAAACTCTGAATAGAACAGAATCAACTAAAATCACACCCTAACTACTTGAACCCAAAAGTAGCTTCACAGACACTAACAAGCTTATCCAGTATCATATGACTGGTAATCTTTCCAGCATGGTGTGTCCTTGTGTCCCTCAGTCCTTTTCCACATTTAGACGCATATTAGCTCAAATATCCCTTCCTCCCAGACTCATTTCTGACCAAACCCTCTTAAGTACTGTGTCCCCAATATTCTATTATAATCTTTGCCATCCTTTAAATTTATTTCATTTTTATGTATTTATGATTTCATTAAACCAAAAGTTTATGTAGTAATTATCATACCCTTTTGTGCAACTTGTGCCCAAATTCTCAAAACAGTGCTTTGACATTTACTAAAATTAAATCAATTCAGATGATCGGATAAATAATCAAGAAAGAGAAAGAAATTCACACTTTCAGTTTGAAAAAAAATCCTAATACTTTACATGGACTCTCCTGCATGGCAACATTCAGCCTACAAAGGAAAAGTTAAATAATTTTACCATGGGAACTTGTAAAGAGATAATCATCTGCTTAAAATGATTAAAGGGCTCTTGAACTTCAGAGTAGAAACCAAGTCTCACAGCCCTCTGGCGGGCCATCCATTTATTTTCAAATTAACAAATTGTTTCTATTCAACTTCTGTGGCTCCATTCTTGGATCTCCATGGTTTATAATAGAAAAGAAGTGCCCAAACCTTTTTTTCCCAATTTCTATTCTGACAAATTTCCTGGTGTGTCTCTTCATATTAGCATTCACTATTTAAATAAACTTAACTAGTGTCAGACTCAGACTATGGACCTGATCAAGAGTTGCAGATGTTTCATGGTTTGAGAAATAGAGCAAGAAAAGAATTTAAATAAAGTAAAATAACCCTTTGCTGGACCCAGTGGTACATGCCTATAATTCCAGAATTCAGGGACACTGAGGCAGCAGGATCACAGATTCAAGTTGGTCTGGGAAGCCTAGTGACTTAGAGAGAGCCTGTCTCAAAAAGTGAGCGGAGAAAGTAGCTCACTGTGAAGACAATGGGCTCATTTCAATATCCAGTACAAAAGCAAACCAAAAAAAGCATAATAGATTTAAAAATTCTTCCAAATGATTTCTCCTGGTTGAGGAACACTCCAGGATTATCTTTAAACCAAGAAAAAATACAAAATGCTGTCAAATCTCAGGATTCTCTCCTCCTGGTATAAAATGTCTAGACATTTGGAAATGTTTGTGTTATAAACAGAATTTTTGACGAGTTGAAAAGTCAGAATGAAACATCAAGCACATTTTGGTTTGGTTTGTTTTGTTTTGGGGAATTTTAGGGGCATTCTGGGGTTTTGTTTTTTATTTTTTAAATCAAGTTTGCTAAGTGTAATAATCAAAGAAATAAAACATAAGGGAGGACTTAGTTTGGGAAAGGAAGGGTTAATTTACAAAGGCAAAAAATAAAAATAAAAGATAAAAACAAGGAAACATTCCCATGGATGATGGGTACAGACACAGTGAAACGTGAAGAATAATTTCTGGACTTCTGATGCACATCAAACTGGGTTCAGTTAATAATGACACATTATGTATTATAGAAGAGCAAAGAGAGGTTTTCAAATATTTTTATCACAACGAAATGACAAATATTCGGCATGATCAATATGTGAAGTACACTAATTGGATCATTTCATAATATACATGGTTCAAAATATTTCTCTGAACCCTATAAAAAATATACATCTATTACTGGCAGTTTAAAAAAAAAAAGCACAGACCAACAGGACACAAGCTTTAATTTTACAGAACTTTCTGATATATCATTCAGTCAGTAAATGAAAGGATAAATTTATAAGACTAATTTCCTACAGCCCCCTCTGGCATTAAACTTTAAGATGTGCAATCTTCTTCCAATTGCACACAAATTAAGGTTTAGGTTAATTCAATTCATTCCAAATTACAAAAATCAATATCATGTACTTACTTGGTACGATAAGTCACTCTTCAAATATTCAAATTCTCACCAAAGTTTGGTCACACTCTTGGTACTATCTCCATGCTTCATAAAGAGCATAGTCAGGGCTTACCTGATAATTAACAGAAATATTTTAATGCCACAGATAGCTCCTCAATCATGAATCAGACTATTCCTTTATTTGCATGAGCAATTGTTACAAATATGGTCATGCTTTAACAGTGCAGTGGCCATCTCCTCCCTTAATATTTAAAAAGTTACCAAGTAACCCTGCAGAACACAGGTATTTCAAAGAACCAAATGAGTGTGATATGGGCAGAGTGAGGGAGCTGCGGGGGGTGGGGAGAGGCAGAAGAAGGGGGTGTTGCGGGATTGTAGCGCTGACACAACATATACATACCCAAAACACTCCAGCTCAATGTAACCACTGTGTATCACACATATACACTAATAAAAATGGAAAAAATAAAAGTTTTAATCTTGGAAAACTGTAAACTGTAGAGTTTGGAAATCAAGCCTACTGGTTACTCTGTCGTATTTACTTTTTTCATTGCTGTGACTCAATACCCAACATCCACAAATTTAGAAGAGGAAAGGTGTATTTTAGCTCACATTTTCAGAAGGTCACAACCCATTCAGGGGTGGCCAACAGCAACGGAAGTACATGGCAGAGGCAGAGGTGACGGCAGCTTCTCATGACATCACAAATAGAAAGCCGAGTCAGGGCAAGTTCAGACTAGTCCTGAAGGAAGGCAGGAAGCAGCTTATACATCCTTCCAGGTTTCATCCCAGTGACCCACCCCTCCTGGATCCTGGTGTGGAAGGTGTGATAAATGCCTACTACACACCTATAAACCAATTTACATGTCTGTCATCCACCCTTCCAAACTAGGTCCCAATCTCCCAACAGCACATGGTTCCACAGACAATCTATAACATTCAAATACATGAGACTTTGGGGGACATTTCAGATCCAAACCACAAAGATTTCGCTCAAAGAATCAGTGACAATCCTATTCCATCCCATGTTTTAGAATGAAACTTTATAAACCCTAAAGTCACAATCTAAATATCTGTATTTATTTAAAATGGGGAATTCTAACTTGATCAAAAACTTGGTGTATTTTTTTTTTCTCCTCTGGGTCATTAGACATTAGATCATGATATTGGGAGCACGGCCACTGGGACAATATAGGGCAGGGCCCATGGGATCTTCCCAAACCAAACTCAGTGTTATTGAACTGGGCTTCCAATAGATTCTTAAGAGAGTGACTTTTCCCAAGAACTTCGGTTCATTGATTTGATAGGATTTCTGCAAACATATCTGATTTAACCAATCAAACATTAGCCATTTGAAGGGTGTATAAAAAGGAGGAATAACCAATAGGTGTGAAGACTAGTCCCACTTTTGTTTAGGCTCTTTCTCCATGAACAGAAGGCCTGCTTATCAGCTGCAGTAAACACCTGCATTCCAATTCAGCTCCCTTTTGACCTTCACACACTACACCATCTCTGTTTGACCCCCAGGAATGAATCTCTTTTTTTACCTGTAATGCCACCTGGTAACTTCCTGGGAGACCCTGGGGAGGCACTAATAATGATGGATGGTCCACTAATTCCCCCTGGAAGCAGATACTATCAATACACCGACCTGGACAGGCAATCACTTTGCTGATTAGTAGGAGAAGCAGCAGCTCCTCACTTGACAGGGGAGGTAACACAGAAGGACTTTCAAGAGGAAGCAGAGAACAGCAGCTGCTGTACTTGGAAAAGAAATTCTTTATTCTGGAAGCACAATTCCCAGGACGAGGAGGAGAAAGCTTTTGTGAGGCATGCAAGGTTAAATTTTAGATACAATTCCACCATTAACAAGAGCTATGAGAAGGGAAATTATGTGGGGGTTTTCTTGAAAGAGAGGGTTTCACTACGTAGTCCAGGCTGGTCCTGAGCTCACGACAGAGCCCAGGCTGGCCTTGGACTTAAAGCAATTTTCCTGCCTCAACGCCCCCAGTTCTGGGATTACTGGTGTGCACTATCACACCCAGCTCATTTGGTACTGGGAAATCAACCTCAAGGCTTTGGCTTGCTAGGCAAACATTCTAACTGCGATGGTATTCCTCCATCCTTGGGAAACTACACTTCTGGCATCTTCATTAGTCAGCAAATTCATAATTATATCATAAAACATTAATTAAGTCCCAAAAAATGTGCTATCCAATATACTCTATCACTGTAGTTTTACCCTTCGAGACAAGAGCTCCACTATTACTCTCATTTAACTCATGCGGGAATGAGTTTTTGAGAACATAAGAAATGTTCTCAAGCCAGTAACCGGTGAAAACTAGGTTGCCCAAAGGTTTTAGAAATGACATCATTGATTTTTTACCAAATTCTGGGCAAGACAGGGGAGACACTTAGAGATCACCTATGTGGAGGAATGTGGATTGTCACATGGCCATATACAGGGGTTCAAATAATGCTTGCCATTTTTCAATACGGCATCACCTGCTTACTGCCTACTCCATTGGATGCTTTTGTGGACAGGGAAAGCGTGAATTTAGAACAACTTTGGTAATTTGCTTATCTCTTGCCTTAGTCATACTTAATACTTCTCCACGGTGTCATTTTTGTGAAAATGCTGGTGCTTTTTTTTTCCTTTTATTTTCATCTGTAACTATGGATGATCAAATTAGTGAAATTTACGACTGCCCCAGTTAGCCCTACATGAGTAGGTCAGACTTCCAGAAAATATTCTTTGTTCTGAGAACAAACAGGAGTAACATTTGCCTTTACAAGGAGGGAGACAGGATGCAAGCAATGCAGAGGCTAGACCCCAGGAGTGGTTTTATTTATAATTAAGTGATTATTTCTAATTAACTGTAGCATCGGGGGTTCTAGGAACATCTGACACTCCACGCAATTTCTCCCCCCACACAAATACAAGCTGTTGACTTTGTCAACTCTCCAAAAAAATCACTTGTTTAGGAAAATTGCCATATGATTAAAAAACAGTAATCTGCTTCTTAAAAGAAAACTGGTTATCAATCATCTTTACCTTAATAAAAAGCAGTTTTATTGTATCAAAAAATTTGCTCCATAAATACTGGAAAATATAAGACATGCCTCAGTAGTTAGAGGACAAGAGGGTTAAGATTATTTTAGGAGAAGTTCTGGTTCTCTAGTTTTGCTACTAGAAGTTTCTAAAATTGTCATTATGATTATATTGTTGATTAATATTCACAGGGATGCAAATTTTATAGAGTAGGAATGATCTAGTCATTTTCCTTTTTTAAATGATTTTCTTATATAGAATGTTATCCTTGAAGGGCAGATAGGGCTCACCTTACCTGAAAAAACCCATGCAGATTATGAAGTGGCCTTCAGCATCCCAGGTCCTGGCGGACTCTTGGTCATATGGACTACGGCATCTGACGCTGCTTGAGTTTGGAAATTTGAATATCTCATGGTCAACACAGAAGATAAAGCACAGAAAATAGAATCTGTGGGAGTGTGGCCACGGAAACAGGAGCTGGGCTGTCGGCCCAGCGAGCAGCCAAGTTGCAAATTTGCATCCTGGTGGCAGAAAAGTGACTCAGCAGAGCGATTTAATGTTACATCTTACACCACTGTGGGCAGTGTAGAGGGAGCTGAGGTGACTTAGCTGAGGAACTAGACTGCCTGCATAGGAGGGTGAGCCCGGGCTTGAGGAGAGTGAAGGTGACAAAGACTAGGTGCATGAGGTGAGGGGTAACATTACTAATTTAGAGCTCTTAATATTTCACCAGGAGATAATTGAGTCTTGATTTGCTATTGGTTCAATGGTTAAATAAAACAGATTAATCTCTTTGTCTCTGGTTTATCTCGAAAATAAAATAAGGGCTGGAGGAATGGCTGAGTGGTTAAAGCGCTCGCCTAGCGAGCGTTAAAGCAAGCGCTGAGTACCGGAGTTGGATTCCCCAGCACCACATAAACTGAGCATGGTGGCTTATGCCTGTAATACCAGCACGCAGGAGGCTGAGGCAAGAGAACTGCCCTGAGTCCAAGGCCAGCCTGAGCTCCACAGTGAGTCCAGGAGCAGCCTGAGCTACAGAGGAACACCCTGTCTCAAAATATAAATAAATAAATAAATAACAAATAAATAAATAAATATTAAAAAAGGATATTACCTAATCCCTAATCACTGCTACAGAAATATTTTCCATGTTTTGGTAACGAAACAGCGCTGTGAGAACATTTTAAATGAGCTGCAAAATGAATGAAACCTAGTGTGAAGGACACAGAATTCAAAGTCAGAATCTTTGATATTAGCATATAGGGGACCTGGGACAGACTTCTTGGGTCCTAGTCTTTGTTCTCTGTTTAGGATGATTTTGAGAAAACTACTGTCTATGTCTTCGCTACCTCATATTTAGAATGAGTATACCAGTTGCATTCCTACATACAACAATCATGAAGGTTATGTTAGTTAGTATAGGCAAAGCTTAGGACGCCTATCTCCTAATAAGTACCAAAGGTATTTCTTAGTAATCATCTAGTTGTTCCATGTGTCTGGCCTTTAAAGATGGGGATTTCAGTTGTAAGCAGGTGATTTCTAAACTCCTTTCTGTGGCAACAGTTCATGATTCTCTGAGTTGTCTGCATACATTATAGAGCTCACTTGTGCTGTGCATGGCATACAAAAAGTTAATAGCCAAAACTTCTTAGTTGATAATGAAATAGTTTCATTAGTGACTTGGAAGTATATTAGAAACAGAAAATAAAAACTAATAGAACTGATAATATACATACCGAAAGGAAATGAGTCACCAAAGATGGTAATATATTCATCACTATCTTAATAAATGATACAAATCAAATATAAGTACCTATCGATGGAAATCAATTTGAAGTCAATCTGACAGATTCTCTTAAAGAAATAAGGTTGTAGTTAACACACACCTATTTACAAATACAGAGAAAGGAGACAATTTTTAAGCCACTACTAGCACATCACAGTTTAGGAATGAGAGTCAATCATTTTAAATGAACTGAAGTCCTCACATATCAGGAGCGAAATTGGCCCTCTGAGTTCTCCCACATGTAGCTCCTGCCCGGGGAAGAGAGCCAGACAGTTTTATGACCTCTGTGTGCTGTTCTCTGCACAGAAATAGTGTTTGGAGAGCTGCTCTGTTGCCCTGCGTTGCTTCCTGGGCAAGATTCAACACCAAATCACTCTTCATCTCCACTGAGTCTTCAAAGTTTTAAAATCTATTTGTAACTTCCGCCGGGAAGATACCAAAGGCAACCTGACTGTATCCCGGATAAGTTATTATCTCCCATCCTTCCAGTTAAAGTTCTCAATAGCATTAGCAGAAAATGTAGCATAAGAATTATTAGTGTTGAACATTATTGCTATTTATTACTGAGAGGGTGTTCTCTTCAGACCCCGAAAGCTCAAGGTGCTTTCACATTTCTATTTTATTTGTCAGTGGGATTTTCTTGGCTCTTTGCCTCCACGCATGCTAGGCATGTTGACAATTCCCCTGACTCCAAGAATAGTCCCCCAACGCCATATTCCTCACCCTGGAGCTGTGTGCACAATTCTCTTACATCAGGTGCCACAATGAACTATTTCTGCAACTTCAACCGCCTTCCCTTGGGTCCCTCTTTCCTTTGCATCATTCTATATCTAATTAAGTCTCTGACGGAACAGGGTGACTTTGGAAATGTGTGCCTTTGGTAGTCAAAGAATAAAATCCCTTCCAGGCTCTTGGACCCATCCCCCGTTCTCTCAGGAAAGAGAAGATAAAGGTAGGAAGTTACTTCCAGATTCTTCCAAAATGGACATAATCAAAAAATAAGGTGAAAACATTCAATCCTGTAATAACAATGAGAACAATGGATGTCATTCACAAACCATTAAGTATTAGATTGTATGATTTGGATAAGAAACAGATTTATAGCCCTCAATTATGGTATTAATAAGGGATGATGGAATCATGCCATCCCATTCAGAGTTATCATATTTAGTGAGTACCTGAAGTCTTACTTAGAAAGAGAAATTCTTATGTCATGAGATCAAAGTGAACTTTATTTTCCAACTTGGTTGAAAATATCCTACTGTCAAAACCAGGTTCATGCCTCCAGCATCTTTTTCTGCATTCGTTTTAAAGCAATAATCTTTAAGGAGAATCTTAATGTTTCCCTTACACCTTCTGCCTATCATAGCCCGTGTTTCCAGTCTTCCACTACAACATTAGGAATCGAGTTCTCATCAAGCTGCAACAATAAAACTTTGTAAAAACTAAAAGGAAATACATCTTCAGTGAGATTCCATCATCCCTTATTAATACCATAATTGAGGGCTATAAATCTGTTTCTTATACAATTCATGCAATAAAATACTTAATGGATTGTGAATGACATGTTATAAAACTAGGCATTAAGTATTGCAATTTATATTTAAATGTGTTTCAGACACAAATAAGCACTCTATAAATAGTTGCTTTCTCAAGGCAGAAGATATAACCTTCCATTTACTCCAGAAGACTTGGGAACAGAATCATTAGAGAGCGTTGCTGTCACAAAATTGTTATTGTATTTTGAATGAGATGGACTGTTTCCTTTTTTACATTTAAAATAGTTTATGATTATCCAACTGCTCCAGAGCTCTACAAACAGCAGCAGCTTCAAGTTCTGCCTTTGTGAACTGAGCACCTGGGGGAGTGTCAGAATGCCCTTACCTGCCCTGCCGCTAACATCGGGCATCAATGCTAGAGTCTGGTCCAAATGAAGAAAAGATGGTAAGGTGGAATAAAATAAGAAAAGGGGCATGTGAATTTGTAGAGCCATCATCTAAGAGTCTCATTTTAGTCCCTTGTTTCACAACCTTTCAGTGGACTTTCTGTGGTGACACTGTAGCGCTGTCACTAACACGTTCTTCTCATCAAACAGCAGGTGGTACAACAAGTACCACTCGCACCATATTTTAGGTAGAGAGACGTTTATAGTCTGTAATTACGGTATTTTCAGCTCAGCGCAGAAAAACACGTATCTCAACTTAGTAAGAACTACTGCGCAAAACTGAAATAGCTCCTTCTCAGAGGGCAGTCCCACTTCTGCTTGGTACATAGGATGGCGAATCCAATGCTGACACAGAAGCATCTCTATCTTCTGGCGTGTGGCTGTATCTTGTGTTCATGTTTTATTTTAGAACTAATGAAACAAGTGTTGAGAACTATACACTGGCTTGCCTGGTTCTGCTGCACTGGAGCATGCGCTCTACAGAAGTGAGAAATTTTGTGTTTTATCGATTCCTCCACCCAAAGCACCTAGGTGTCTAATACTGACAATACTAAATAAGTAAATAGTTATATTAATTCAGCCTTACAGATGGTACGTGAGGAAGACTGAATCCAGGTTTTCTAAATCCAAACCTACGACAACTGATATAGTCAGCAAAACACAGTTGCCTGAATCAGAGAGGCTCTCAATTATACATGCTGGTGTTGTGTGATTTCTATAACCCAAGCTCTGTGTCTCAGTTTTATAATTGGTCAGATAGGCTTATTAATAATATTTTCTGGCAAGATAAAAAGCTGTAAATTAACATTTTTAAAGAAGGTACCACAGTGCCAAGCACCTCCTAAAAGCTCCAAAAGCTTAGGATTTTCCTCCCCCTCATCTCCCTTCTCCTGCTCCTCCCCCTACTTTTCCTCTTCCTCCTCCTCCTCTTCTTCTTCTTCTTCTTCCCCCCTTTTTTCTCTTCCTCCTCCTCTTCCGCTTCCTCCTCTCCTCCTTCTGTGCTCTTTTTCCTTTTTGCATATGATTATCACCTCTTTCTTTCCCCACCTTCCTTTTTCTGAATTTTTTCTTTATTTCTTAGTTTCCTTTATCTCCATCAAGGAAGCTCTAAAAAATGGTTTAAATTTGAATGTGATTTTTTAAAAAATCAAACGATCCCTTCAACGTTTTAGTTAGAATTCTCCATAATAACAGAATCCACAGAAAATCTATGTATAATCTGCAAGCGGATGTATTAGGTCACCTTACAGAATTAGTCAGGAGAGCCCACAGTCTCCATCTGCACACTAAGAGCTGCACGAGTCAGTCACTGCTTGGCATCAGAAGATGAGAAACACAGAATGAGAGGGATCAAGAGCGCAGCACCAGTCCAAGGTCCAAGGCCTGGAAGCTCCTGGAGAGTCACCAGTGGAAGTCTTCGTCAGAATGCTGAAGACACTGAAGACCAAGATGCCAAGGCAACGGTGAACACCGGAGCTCTGTAAAATTAGGCACATGTTCTTCTTTTCTTTTTTAGTCCATCCAGGCTACAAGACTATTGGTTGGTGTCACCATAGATAGGCGGCCCTCTCCACACACGGAGTCAGCCACAAAGACTCAGAGCTGTGCTTCACTAAGCTGTGGGGTATTTGGAATCTATTCAAATTGATGTATCATGACTAACAGTCATGACTTCCTTTCTGGAAACATCCCCTATGACTCCAGAAACAGAAGAAATACCCAGGATGGTTGAACAGATTCACAAATCCTATGGCCCTAAAATCTTCAAAACTGAGACCCATCGTCTTTTCAGCAGTTTGGCCTTTATCATTTTTTGGCTTTTGTTATATAATTTTATTTTTCCCTAGATATAAATGCCACACACAGTGGTTATATTGAGCTTGAGACTTTTGTGCACATATATTTCAGACAAACTTTACAATCCCTTTCTCAAGCAACTCTTTCATGCCGAGAGTTCTGTTAGTTTCCCCAGAAGAAGTAACTCCGCCCACCCACTCCCATCCTTTTTCCTTTTATGATTTCCCATTAATATCAATTTCTCTTCAGTTTCCTGCAGGCATTTCAAAAAAAATTGAACATGCAGTTCTCTATTCTTTTCATCCTTTTTCATGCTCTGTGGAGCTCTGTGAGCTTGTTACCCTCAGAAAATCAAGTTGCTGTGGTTGGTTTTCCATATACTATTATCTTTACTGACTAATTGTCTCCAGGATAATAGCTTCCACCTTTCTTCTAATTCTCAAACTCATCTTTCTGAAGCATGAGTTTTATGTCCCATGTCTGACCATCTGACCTTCCCAATGGTTACCCGCTCATGAACAGGTAATCAACAGCGAAGCTGACGGCCGCTGTTGATGTGATAGGCAGATCACCTGTCCTTCCTCTTTCCTTCATGATTACTTTCTACTTGATGATTTCATCTTTAAATGCTTATTTCTGTGTTTGAAAAGTACTTCCCTGCACTAATTTGGTATGTTAACGCTTTTCTTTTAATGTCACTCTATCTTAGTAGTCTTATGCTAGTAGGAACTATATCTTATTAGTCTTATGCTAGTAGAAACAGTTAACTAAACTTAAAGATTCTGCTTGACGTCATTCTCATAAGAGAATTTCAAAAACCCCTGTTTGACATATGTGCGTAATTCTAGTTTCATTAAATTTGGAAATTTGCTTAAGATACTCTGTAAGGAACATGTATTGCCAGCTCAGTTACATCAGATACAGCAATGTCTTTCCTTTGTTGTTTGCTACAATTTCCTGATCTAAGAAGAGGGTAAACAAGTACTGAATTTTAATTATCCATCATAAAATAGGTATGAGCCTCTGGCAAAATTGAAAAATAAAACTTGTGCCCACTAAAACATGTAAATATTCACCCTCCATCAACTCATCTGTGTTAAAAAAAATCTCATCCTTCCTTCTGACTGGCCTCAACCATCCACTGTGTTGCTTCAAATCTGTCCCACACTCTCAAAACCACTTCATATACAACTTTCCTGATAGCCAGCCACTGTCACCTCCTGCCTTTCTCCTCGTATCCTCCTCATTAAAGTGATCCCAAACTAATCCTCAGTTTGATGTTAATCCCTGAAAAGGTGAGCCTCCTCAAGACACTTACCTAGACTTTTTGGTTGCTTCTACTGATGAAATTTGAAATATGATACAAATGATTAAAATTTCAAGCTTTATGGCAGATGAGCAAGGAGTTATCTACGGGTAACATGGGTGATAAGAAGGACTTCTGTCATTCTCCAGTCACACTATATAAAAACTTTTTTTCTCTGACCCAGAGTCCAGGTGTTCTCACTTACTGCATACCAAGCTCCACCAGATGATCATCCTGTGTGAAGGGATTCTGGTGGGATCTTGATGAACTAATCCATCTTCTTACCTCTGGAGGCATACTTATCATGATTTTGCTGAATTTCTGAATGTAAAAAGATGATGCTCTCTGGAGAGGAACTCTGTCACTCACCCATTAAATGGAACATTTGTTCTTAAATCCATTAAATAAAAGTTTTTAATTTGCCACATAGTTTGAGAGGTTTGAATTTTTAATTCAAACTAATTTATGTAGCAACGGCACTTAAGAAAATGGAATGATGCAGAGGCCTTTATCAGGTGAAAAGCAGATAAGAGAAAACACTGACAGACCAGCCAGCAGTGTCTGAAAGCTGGGAGGGAAGCAGAGCCCTGTAGCCACCCATGTCTGGCTAGAGAACCAAGACAAATGGAAGCAGAGATTAGAATGCTCCTCCTTAGCCTTGTGCTTGCGGTAAGTGGGGACTCACGACATGTGTGGTACCTGTCTCTAATCACATGTAGAAGTGCAAGACTTGCACGGTTACTTTGATAGGAACAAGGTTAATGTGCTCTTCAAGATTAATTGTGGCTTCACTAAGAAATTTATGGAGGATGAGGAAATCTGAAAGTGAAAGGAGAAGCAAAAGGCTTGTTAGAGATTTATCACGAGGGGGTGATGGATGAAAGCCTTCAGAAACCAATAATAGGATTTTAAAGATTCACATAAGCGGCATTAAAGAGATCTCTAGTGCTTACCTTAGACAAACGAGAGCGGGTAGATGGTTAAAGCTGAGAGGAGCCCAGCTGGCTACGTACTATGGCCTCCCACTGACATCCTCATCCACTGTCTGTGCCTTGATGAGGTGGCAGGAGGTCTGCGTTCAGTCCTTTACATGGCATCCTAATAGATGTAATTCTAGATTAATCATTAAACAACAAAGAAAACAAAATTATGAGAATTGTATATTTAAACAGTTCTGGGGTTTGGCCTGTACTGCTCATTACTTGCAGTCCTGGGTAATTTAATCTTCTTAAACACTTTTTGTAATGAAAATGACAGGAAAAAAAAAATAATTATGCAAACTTGTCTCTTTGTCATGAGGATTGAAAACATGAATTATAAATGATTAGCAAAATCCTTAAGCGTAGTTGTTGTCGTCAGCAGTAGCAGTAATATCAGTGTTTAGAAACGCAGTAAAGGAGCCTTAGAGTCTAACATTAGTACCCAGTGTTTCCAGACATCCCCAACCAAAGTATCAAAAGTTATGTTGCTTTTTTTCTCTTCCAGAGACAAAACAGTCAAATCATCAGATCCCTCTTTATTAATGAGCTAACAAGCCACAGAGTGTTTTTCATTCGTTATACCATTATTTCAAATAGAACACACTGTGATCAACTAAATTATACCTTTTTTGGAATACACAATGGTTTTAAATGAACTTGAGGAGGCAACCTACACTTTTCTCAGCTATCTTAGATTAACAGTTGCTCCCTTGGGAGTTGTCTATAGACTTGCTGAGGCCTTTTCTTAGTAAAATAAGCCAAAATTTAAAACGAAATTGTGATCAAAATGATTAAAAGACTATGATCATATTTAATCACCTGTAATTTACGCAAGAAAACCTCATTTTGACTTCTATGTATGAAAATGATTTATTAGATTTCACTCAAATGTCCTATTCGGTGTTTCTTCCCTTTCTCCTTGACTTTCTTCTCATCAGCTAATTTCTTATCCTACCATCTTCAGGATTTCATCATGTTGCTAACAGACAAATGCAGTCAATTCTCTCTACTTACAGATACCTCCAAGTCCAAGGGCCAGCTGGAGACTCTTGAATTTTATGTCTCCAATGGCAACATACTCACTTATTCACATAACAATTATTCAAAAATCAAATGGATCAAGTAAAGTTTATGCTCCATTGAAGAAGTTAATAAATAATAACCCATCAAAATGCAATTCTGCAATGCCACAGTTGATTATAAAGATTATGGAGAGTTATCAGAAAATCCTTTAAATGGGAATAAGCTACTCAGAAAAGGCTTGTCATCTTTCCCCAATGCTCCAAATCTCAGTAAATGGTATCAACATCCTCTTAGTTTCTTAAGCCAAAAATCTACCAGATAATACCTTAATTTTTTCTCTCCTACTATTTTCATATCCACTCTTTGAGAAAATCCTTAAATATATGCCAAAAGAGTTCTCATATTTGAACTTTTATATATATAACACATTTCTTTGAATGAGCTACCAATTAACAAAATGGGATTGGCTTGTTTTGAAAAGAAAAATGTCCTAACTGAAGCTGAAAGAACATAAGAGGATGGTACAATTATGTCTTAATAAGTCATGACTTCAGATTTAAGAAAGGTTTCCTTATCTTCTTAGGTCTAGAATAACTGTATCTGAACATTGAAATTATCTCTGAAAATTACTGAAATCATTTTAGAATGTAGTTACTCGTTTAGAAATAAATGATCAAAAACCCTTGAGACCATACAATAAATTGAAGCCTAACTGACTATGAACTGAATTCTGGAAGAATTTATAAAGTAATTGTTTGTATAGGTTAAATTAAAACCAAGCAAACAATTGCAAAATCCTTTTCCTAAGGTTTAGACTTGAGGAATGGGAGGTCAGAAGGAACAGCTATCATCATGTTCCGCCAACAGCCCCAGCAGAGTTGAGTCTGCTTAGTACCCTGGCCTAATTTTTCAAACAAGGTAGAGCCACACCATTACACTAAATCTCACTCAACTTCAAAAAACTCTCGGCATTTTAGGCAGTGGAACAAAGACGAAGTTCCTAGGGAAGCATAAGGAAATTGAAATAATTACGTCGCATTCATAGAAAGAAAATTGGCTACAGTTAACTTGGATTTACTATAAGTGCTCCATTCTCCTATTTGCAATGGTCTTCGCTTTGTCTAGCAACACTATGACATAAAGTGTCTCTTATCTAACTGGCAAAATCTTAATTTATTGTTAGACACACACACAGTAAGGCTGGTCCACACATCATTAAGAAAATCACATACAGATCAGTTACCTGAGTCCCAGGCTATCTCTTAGAACCACTTTGTAGTCTGAATAAAATTCAGATATCTAGAGTACGACTGAGATCTACCAAATCACATAGCCTGCCCGTGAGGCCCAGACATCAGTATTTCTTTAAAATTTCAATGGTAATTGTGATGAATACCCACCATGGAGAACTTCTGACTTAGATAATCTCTAAATTCTTTTCCTACACTAAATCTTATATCTCTTCAAATTACTCATTTCAAAACTGATCTATTTTTCATAAAGTTATAAATGCTCCTAAAGAAATCAATCTGGATGAGCTCTGTGAAGTATGTCCCAAATGCAATTATACAAGTAACAAGGTTTATGTCTAGGAATGTCTTTGAGTTAAGAAAGAGAAAAGTCATTAGTAGCTTAAATAAACAGGAGCTCTTACCCTTCCAAACAACACAATTGAAAAGTCTGGGGTTAAACAGTTGTTGGTATTAACTCTGAAGCTCCATGGGGTTGAGGCAAACACTGACAAAAAAGAAAATAGTGTTCATAGTCTTAAAAGACAGGAGTAACAAAGAAGAGGAAGAAAGTTGAAATTCTATAACTGTGTCGTTCAACCAGAAAAGCACAATCTTTCTTTCTCTCATTTTTATTTATATATATGTAATACATAACGGTTACACTGAGCTTGAGTATTTTATGCATGTATATATCATAACAACATTATGATTCCCTTTCCTCCCTCTTTCTGGCAATTCCCTCAATTCCCAGTTTCACAGCCATTAGGTGATAAAATGTCCAGATTCTAGGTTTCTCATCTTAGAGAAACCATGATATATTTACACTGCTACTGAGTCTAAGGCCAGGCTGGGCTACACAAGACCTTGTCTCAAAAAATAATAGTTAATTCAGTAAGTCAATATGTTTTGACTAGACTTCTGGTTATTTTTTTCTAGAAGAAAAGTGAACTAAGGTCACTTTTAATTGAAAGATAGTCTGAGAATTGGGTTGGACAGCCATTCTCTATTGCCAGGGTCAAAAATACTGACAGCCCTGTAAGAAACAAGGCTTCTGATTAATAAAGTAGGTATTAGGTAAGATATATCTTCAAGAAATTTAAGTCAATTTGACAAAACAAATTTAAATGAATGCAATTAAACTTTGTTACAGAAAAAATATCACACATACATATATGTTCATGCATTTATGCTGCTACCAAAAAAATAACTCCCAAATGTCTTTGAGAAATGAGTATAAAGTTACACATAAAAATCTTTTGAGGTAATTATTTTTTAAAGTAATATTTACTTGAAAGCAGAAGTTCTGTTTACATCACTTATTTTTCCTTTTTATTAGTATTTACAATCCACAATGGTTACAATGAAGTTGAGAATTCTCTATCCCTCTAATTTATCACCAACTTCACATTCCCTTCCCCCTTGCTCACCCTTCCCCACCTCCCTCATCCCAAATGCCTCCTAATATCTTACCCATTGGATTTTATTACTTCCTTAGATTCTATGCTTCTCATATTACAAAAATCATATAACAATCATCTGAGTCTGATTTACTTTCCTAAGCATACTGATCTCGAGTTGTATCAAGTTTCCTACAGACGACTTCAATCTGTCTCTGTGGCAGAATAGTACTCCATTGTGTATATATGCCACATTTTCTCGACCATTGGAATGTTGATGGGTATTTCAGCATTTTGAATTTTTTAGCTACTGTTAGCTGTGCTGCTGTACACATGGGTATATATGTATCTCTGTTACATGGTGCTTTTAACTCCTTTGGAAGGATACCCAGCAGAAGCACCCTTAGGTCAAACAGAGTATCAATTTAGGGTTTTTTGAGGCATCTCCATACTGCTTTCTGTAGCTAGTGCCATTTTCTAGTCCCACAGCAAGGAAAAGGGTTTCTGTTTCTACTGCTTCCTCACTTGCACCTACTGCTTTTTGAGCTCTTAATAAAGGCCATTCTCACTGGGGTAAGAGACCGTCATGCTCAGCAAAGTCATACAGACTCAGATGGCTACACATCAAATGGTTTCTCTAATACGACAAATTCAGAATAAAGCCATCTCACAGAACTAAATGGGGCGGGGGGAGTACTGAGAGTTAGGAAGAGGGAGACTGGAAGGGCCACAGATGGAGAGAGGGGAAGGGTCTGTAACTCTGACACAATTTACAGGTGCACAAAATACTCGAGCTCAATGCAAACATTATGTATTGCATATCTATGTATTAATCAAATGGAGAAAAAAGAAAAAATCTATTCTAATTCAAAATAAAAAGATAGTATCTCTTGAAAAAAGATGCTTTCTCAGTGTGGTTTTGATTTGCATTTTCTAGTGACTAAAGATGTTGAACAATTTTTCATATATTTGTCGTACATTTATTGTCTTACTCTGAAATCTATTTGTTTCAATTGCCCACTACCTAATTGAGGTTTTGATTTTGAGGACTCTATTTTTCTTCATTTCTTTGTGTATTTTAATTATTATTCCCCTCTCTGAAGTGTAGGTGATTCTTATTTTTCTCCATTCTGTCAGTTCCTTCTTCAGAAGCTTTTTAATTCACAGTGTTGTTTGTTTTTGTTTTTGTTTTTGTTTTTTGCACCTCAACTATTCTATTGGGAAAGTCTGCCTATACTTAGGTCTCTGAGAGTTTTACTTACTTGTCTTCTGGGAGACTGTTTCCTTTTCAATATCTAGGTATTTGACCCACTTTGATTTGATTTTAGTACATGATGAAAGGTGTGAGCCTTTTGCTTGATTAACCATTCTGCATGTGGATACCTATTCTCCCACGACTATTTACTGCAGAGTCTATCCCTTCTCCAGTGTGTGGTTTTGGCCTCTTTGTCAAAGATCAGGTAGCTGAAGGTACTTGAGGTTGGGTCTGCATCCTCAGTTCTGATTTTACATAATTTTATCACTGAATTAATCTGCTGCTATTATTGCTTAGGGTGTTAAATTAAGACTTTCACTCAACAGAAGATAAGCCAAGAAAAAAAAAGTTTTACCTAAATTATAAAAAAAAAGAAGGGATCTTCAAAATTAACAGATTGTTGTTCAGTTTGGACACAGGTATAACAAAATGTAAAACGAGGCCCACATTTTTTTTATCTTAGCTATTCAGTGTACAGGATTTTCTATATCATGAATGAGCATAAAATTATCTACAAATACGACTTTAAAAATATGAAATGTTTAAGCAGATAAACTGTCTAATAACACTGCATTATTACATACTTTCACATCATGTCATGCTATTTTTATCATTAAAGTTATTTACTAAACAGAGAAGTCACTTTTTGCAACAGTATTACTAGACAAAACTAAGACCCTGGTGAATATAAGAAAAAAGCAATCATTGTAAATGTGAGTTACATATTTCATTAGACTTTCAAAATTCTACCAGGTATTTCTATTACCCTTGTCTCATACAGATGAAGAAACAAAGGCTTACAATAGCTGCCAAAATTACTCAAAAACATACAGTTAAATGACAGCGCTCAGAAATGAACTCAAAAATCTTAGTTTCAGAAGCTAGTCATATATGTGTACTATAATAGATACCCAAAAGGAAAAATGAAAACCTGGAAACAGCCTAATCAAAAAATAAATAAATAAATAAATAAATAACTGAACCTGGGTCTGGGTGGTAGGATTAAAATATGTTTCCTATATTTTTCCCACATTTTTAGAATGAATGCTTAGGAATAATAATCAAAATGCAATGATTATATGTGATTGGCTTTCCTAGCTAGTAATCTATAAGCTTTGAAACCTGTGATAGGCAATCAAATCACCAGGCGCTGTGCTCACCAACTCTTGATAATAGGAACTTTACAAAGTACTGCTGGCCTGCACTGAGAGAAAAGACTTCTAAAATCGCAATCCATGTAATCTAAAGGTTCATGCATAACATCTCCTACACAGTCCTCCGTAAGATCCCAGACAGCACGAAGCAATGCCTCGGAAGGAAATACAACTCATCTTGTGAAAATTCATCCCTTGTTTCATAACATCAAGAAGGGGGAAGGAAAAGAAAATTCTAAAATAGATTAGAGACTATACACATTGCATTCACTGAACTTGAATACATCTAGAAAAAAAGGGAAATCTATAAAAAGTGACTTATATAAGGATCTCACAGGTATTTTCAGGGGAAAAATCAAGAATAAAAACAATTCAAAAATATTTATATTCATTAATATATACAATGTATCCACAATTTTCCAAATCTGTAAGTATATATATTATATATAATACACAAACACACACACGCATATATATAAGTAGAAATGTTCTGAAGATACTACTACAGCCAAAAGTCGTGAGAACCTCCCTCCCAGAAAGAAGAGAAAACTTATATGGAAAAGCACATGGGGGAGCTTTCAGTTTTAAATGTATATGGGGCTGTTCCAATCCAAGTTCTTAGAATAACATATTAAATGTAATCTTGTTATATAATTTTTGAATTTGTGTTATATTCGGAAGAAATATGAAAGTCATATACAAATTCTCTTAGTTACCTGCACTTAGAGCCACCATTCTACTATAATCCATTCATATTTTTGGTACTAAACTGCATCTCTCAATAATTACTTTTTTATATTTTTGTCTGGTACTACTTGTTTGGTTTGGTTTGGTTTTTTTTTTGAGACAGTCTCTCTCTGTAATCCAGGCTGGTCTTGCACTCATTAAGGAGCTCAGGTTAGCCTAGAACACATGGTAATCCTCCTGCCTCAGCTTCCCAAGTGCTGACATTATGTCTGGAATTACTTGAGAATAAAACAGGAAACCTAATTTGTCTCTTTAACTTTAATGAGAATTAACACAGTCAAGTGTGACTATGAACTTTCATTGGACAAAGAAAATATGAAAAAAGAAGCTAAAAGGAAGAGACAATTTATAATGGATTATTTATTCGCTTGCAACAATATAGTGAATATTCTTATTATGAAGTTGGAAATATGTTAATTCCATTTATCCATTCCCAAAATTTTATTCACCCTATCAGACTTATTCTTTCTTTAAATGCATTTCTTCCTAAATAT
Source organism: Ctenodactylus gundi (assembly GCA_004027205.1). Lineage (NCBI taxonomy): Eukaryota > Metazoa > Chordata > Mammalia > Rodentia > Ctenodactylidae > Ctenodactylus > Ctenodactylus gundi. The sequence continues at coordinate 292,341 of PVKB01001701.1, read as the reverse complement.
AAATTGAAGCAAAAAACTCTGTCAAGTGTGCAATTGTTATTTTTTGATTTAAAAAAACTCAAACCACTAGTTATTCATAATACACGAATGTGTAGAAGTTTACCATCAGTATCAATAAGAAAAAAAGTATAAATGTGTGTAATGGGCTTTGGAAATTTTAAATCCAGTTGAAAATATTTATATATATATATAGCTTTTGTGCTTATTTTCTAAGTACATAAGTAATTATAAATTTTTGTATTGAATTTTAGTGAAAGAAAAATTATAAGGTTCATTTAGCAGATAAGAAATCTGAGGTCCAGGTAGAAATTGGCCAAAAGCTAAAAAACTGATGACTGTCCAAGCTCAGATTATAACAGAGACATTCAATTTAAAAGGCTGTGGCTCACCAGATGCAAAATCATTGAAAATAAACTGTCAGGAAATAAAATACAAGCTATTTTAAAATCATAAATGAATATGACAGCATATCGACATTATTTGTGGCAAAATAAAACACTTGGCTAAATTCAACTATATATCATTAGGTGTCATCCTGAAGGACTAAAAAGCAGAGTCAATATATAATTATTGTTCAGAAAATACATATTAAGTTCTAATACAAATGTACTTCTTAAAAATGTAACACTTTACATAGTCCTGCCTTACATTAATGCTGGATGGAAGAAGCTTCTTTCCCTCCGATAAAAAATCTTGTGTTAATTTAAATAGGAACTCTATTAAGAACATTGTACGTTGCTGATTAAACTGACTTGCTGACTCGCTATTGTGTGAGCATGGTGGCTATGTATTTGTTCAGGGCTTGAAAAAATATGCATGGGACTTTGTTTCACATTCAGTAAATGGTTTCTGTTACAATTTCAACTCATAGTTTAAAGTAAATCTTGCCTACCATACTTGAAGTATAAATGCTAATTCCTATGGAGATACGGTAATATTTCAGAAAATCATTGTAGTCTGTGATTGATTGTGAGATGAAGAGAATCCAAAAGTCAAATAATCAATGTTTTCTTCAGTATTTGCGCCCAACAAATACTTTGAATTTACTTCAAGAGTTTCCAAATTTAAGTATTATTTCATATTCCAAATTGAAAGTGATTTAACTTCCTTGAAAGGAAATAATGATTCATGAAATTATATTCTCCATGCCTTTCTCAATAATAGTATTCAAAACAACTGTAAAGTATCTCACTAAGCCACTCATTCATTCAGAACATGTGAGTCAACTTCTCATTGTTGACATACAGTTCTGTGCAAGAGGAATGCAGGCGCAAAGATGAGCTCAAACCTTCCCCCGATCAGAGCTCGTATTGCAATGGAGGAGACAGCCATAAATAAAACGGAAAGTCAATTGAAAAGAATGTTAGATGATAATAGGACTACTAAGAAATTACAGCGTGATTATTTCCAACTACCTTCTTGGACTGAGAAGTACAACTTTCCTTAGTTGTGGGACTGGTGTGTTTATTTGGTTACATAAAGGTTCCTAACCTTCCCAGTTTAGGGATGCTCTCAGTTGTATTTATTGACATTTTTCCAGTTCATTTATAAACTTATTTTGTATAATTATAGGTTTATAGAATCTATTTTCACCCCTTCACCCCCCACAATTATACTGATACACTTCTGTACCCTCAAGAAGAGTTCAGTGAATACTTAGGAAATAAAGACGCAGTCTTCCTTCGGTGTCCTACTGAGCTCGCCAATAAAATTCTGGCTAAAGGAGTCAAATTATACAATGGCCTAACCTCATCAATTCAGCATGATGTTTCACCCATTAACTGGGCCACCCATGGTGACACAGGGACACATGCAGACATCTGTAATTATTTAGTTCCAATAAACAAAAAACTTCCCACTAGTCTGCAGGATGGATGTGACTGCACAAATGTGTTCTTTGTGGGAGTCCTATAAAGACAAGCCTCACAGCAAAATAAAGGCTGAGTAATTTGTGCTCAAAAACAAGCAATCAACAAACCTGAAGTGCTAATAGGTGCAACTAACCTTACCGACTCACCCCGATTTCACAGAGAAAGAGGGAGACCTCTGGAGACTATATGCACTCATTCTTTTCTTGTGGGGAGAAAAGAGAGAGAGAGAGAGAACATTTCCCCTGAAACTATTTTGGCCCCAAAAGACAAACACCTGAAATCGTAAGGCACAACGCTTTTTCTTCAAGTGGTTCATAGAAAAAGTACTGGTGTCCCACCAAAGCACAAAATCCTAATGTAAGTATTATTAAAGGAGATAACTAAGGACTACAGGAGAACATTTGAACTCATTGAGAAGGAGGCTGAGAGATAGGAAGTAGCTTTCGGGAAAATTCTGGAAGAAACATGCCTGAGCTGGGCTAGCCAGATGGCAGAAGAAGCCCGAGGACATAGAAGTGAAAGACTCTGTGGTGTATACCAAGAACTACGAACAGTTTTCTGATTGGCAGGGGTACAGTGACACAGAGATCAGTGAAGCAGGGGCCTGCGCCTCTCTTCCATGGCTGCTTCCTAGGCACTGATGTGTACTCAAGAAGTGATTTTCTCGGATTTCTACAGGGTAAAAAATCAGGCATTTGGCTTCTACTCATGTCATCTTGTAAGCACAGAACTTTAGGAAAGTAGACATTAGGATGGTTGATCAGAGACATTGGCAGGATCTGGCAATGGACTAACAGAACTGCTGGCCTGTTACCTTCCATGGCTACTATAGAACTCAGGGAGTCCTGGCTTAAGGAATTTGTTTCCGGAGAGAGATGTGTGCTACCCCGGTGGAGAGGACCTGCAGGCAGCTGTAAGCACAGACACTATGGGTTATGCTATCCATTCCAAAGTCCAATGTATATCATCATAAAATGTTAGTAATGTAACTAAAATATAATGATTTAGTTACAAGTGTTCAGAATAAAGAACACAAGGCATGATGAGAAGGATATGCCCTGCTCAGCCTTGGTGATGGCTCCTTGGAAATTGTCTGCACAAACCCAACACCTATTCTAACTTTCTGTATGGAGCAGAAGGATAATATAGCCAACTAACTGTATGTATAATTACATAAATAATAATAGTAATAATCTTTATTTATAAGGAAAGAGAAGAGGGGATATATCCTAAATTATTTTATTCTATGGGGCTGGAGGAACGGCACAGCAGCTAGTATTTGCTTTAAGCAGAAAGCCCTGAGTTCAATTCTCCAGCCCCACACAAAGCCAGGTGCGGTGGTACATGCCTACAATCCTAGAACTTGGGAGGCTGAAGCAGAAAGATTGCCGTGATTCTGAGGCCAGCCAGGGTTTACAATGAGTTCAGGACCATCCTGGCTACAGTGTGAGATTCTGTCTCAAAAACAAAAGTGAAAAAGCAAAAAGTAAGTAAATAAATAAATGAATAGCAAAATTATTTTATTCTAATGACAATATATTAGCTATTTATTACTTTCAATTCACAGAAAAGAAAAATAGATTTAATAAGCACTAAATCAATGGCCATTAAAAATAGGTAGTAGAGTTTGGATTTTTAAGGAGAAAAATACACATGAACTATTGTAAAATGCAACTTAATTTACATCTAAATATGTTTCAACGTTTATTCATTTAACATCTCACAGTAGATACCACCGCTTTAATTTTTGCTTTGTGATTTTTTGCCATGGTACAGAGTGTCTGCACAAGTTGGTGTCCACAGTAGCAATGAATGAACATTTCCACAGCATCACTGTTTTAACTTGTCATACACAAGGGAAGGGATTTGCCTACCCTTGAAAGAAAGTCTTTAAAATTTTTAAATACTCAAATTAGATTTTTTTAAACTACTTGGGGAGGGGGGTGGTAAAAGAGGGACCTTGGGGAGTGAGAATAATAAAAAATATGAGCATGCATACATGAGCATGCCTAAATGAAACTCACTCTTCTATTTAATATGCACTAATAATTTTTAAATACTATTATGAAAGAGAGCTTGATAGTTTAGTTCTCACAAAATTAATCATACTCTTATACAATCCAGCAACCACTCTTTGGTGTCTTCCAAAGGAGATGAAAACTTGTGTCTACGCCAAAATCTGTACACAAATGTTTATAGCAACTTTAATCATAATTTTTAAAATGTGAAAACAACCATGATGTCATTCAGTGTATGAATACGTAAAGTACACGGAGGCACACTCAGAGAATGGAATATTATTTAGGACAAAAAATAATAAGCTATCGAGCCTTGAAAAGACATAGAAGACTTATAAATGCATGTACCCAGGTTAAAAAAAGGCAATCTACAAGTGATAAGCAAAAATGTAGCATATGCTTAAATTTGGAAAGTATTATTACAGTAAAAGGCACATTCTATTAATTCGCCTCAGGATACAACCCTCGCTTCAAACACAATTCTCGCCATTATCTGGATCACTTCTATAAGTCAGTCTGTTTGCTTGTGGTTCTAGGGATCAAACACCAGGGCGTTCATACACAGCTACATTCCCAAGACTATTTTGTAAAAATTTCTATTTTGAGAAAGAATCTTGTTAAGTCACTAAGTTGTCCATATTGGGCTTGAACTTGCTATTCTCCCACCTCAGCTTCCCAAATTGCTGAGATCACTGGCCTGAGCCACCAGGTATGGCTTGTAACTCCTCCCTTATTAATATTTTACAAGATATGAAAAAAAATGGTGAATGTTACTGGCCAGTGCTTTCCAATGAAAAGACAGGCTCATTAAAAATTATAATATGCCCTCATCCATCCTATTCACAAATATTTTGAACAGACTGATCAGTATATACAAGCAGTCATAAAAGCACAATCAAAGACATCCACAAAAGAAGACCTTCAGGTTTGCGTCAGGAAGTAGCAAGAACAATGGTATCAGCACGTTCAAGGATGGAAGAGGTTTAGGACAGTCTGAATGGGTAAGTCCATGGAGATTGTTGAAGTATCACTGGTTGGAGGAACTAGATTTTAAAAAGGAATGAGAAGTAGAGCACAGAAAATTTTTAGGTCTGTGAAAACAGTGTGTATGACATTATAACTGGAGATAAAACTCAACTACCAGGACTGACCCTGTCTTAGTTACTTATTTACTGTTGTGACAGAGTACTCAACACCCAGCACTTAAGGGAGGGAAGACTTAATAGCTCGCAGGAAGTCTCACACAGTCCATTCCTAAACAGCTGGCAATGGTGGAAGCATATGTTAGAGGCAGGAGAGCTGCTCCCTCCCTTGCAGACAGAGGCAAAGCTGTGGCCTGAGCAACCCTCAGTCTTAACAAGTTGACACAATCTTTTTAAGTCAAATCCCAAGCATCTGCCCCTTCCAGCCAGGCCCCTGCCTCCCAATAACACATAGTTCCAAAATGCGAGGTTTCCAGGAGAACACTCAAGATCCAAACTACAGCAGACCCCTATTGTACACTACAGACTTTAAGTGATTATAAGATGTCAATACAGGTTCATCTAATGGAGGAAGGCGGTAATGGAGGCTACAGGTATGTTGAGGCAGGAGGAACATGTGAGATCATAACAGCTAGCTCAAAACCTTGTTGTGAACCCACAGCTGCTCTAAAATTATTTTAAATAACACACGTCAATCGTAAATTATAAAACATTAGAGAAAATTGGTATGTTAGTGCTTGCTGTCAGATTAATTCATTGTGTGGCAAACTTCCAATGGCTCTTCTTATATCTGCTTGAAAAGTATTCTGTAAATTACAAAATGCTACATTGAAAAAAAAAGCTCTGTTCGGCATTATCCGTATGAATGGCAATTTTCTCTGTATCATGCAGTTATCCTAAATAAGAATAAAATTTGGGTGCTGATTTGAATTCTATCTATCAAAGAAACTTTAGTTAGAATTTTCAAAAGCACGCTACTAAGTGAATCTTGGAAATCATAGTTTACAGAACAACGTTTTAACCTATTTTACAAATTATAATTTCAAATAAAATTTCACTTGGCAAGAGGAGATTCTGTTTGATACACACAGCACCAACTTTCAAACTATACTATGCAATTTTTCCTTCGAAAATGTTTCATTTGTTAGTCAAAATGGCCCCAGTCCCCTAGTAAAATTTATTATCTATTCTTGCATAATCAAGAAGGCTTTTAAAAGCCCGCTATCTTTTCTGAAATCTAAGGAGACTTTCTACAGCCTGAAGATAACTTCACTATTTTTTTTTCATTTAAAAAATTTATGTTTTTAAAGTTAGTAATCTCAACATCAATTATATAAAACTGAAGCTTTTAATTCTAGTTGATTGGATTTTCATGATTCATATTTCCCTATAGGCATAAGTTTAATAACTTTCTATTTTCTATAACACAGAACACTTGGAAAGATTTAAGAGTCCAATAGTTGCTGATGTAGGTTGCATAGAATTTTACCAAAGGAAAATTCCTTTGTGAAAAGCATTTTATTTTGCCTTTGAAGTTTCTCATTATTGGAAGACCTTTTTTGGTAACTAAACTAGGCACTGACCACCTCACTTAGGTGAATTTGTCCTTAGTTGTCTCAAAAACAGATCTGAATATTCAAGAATTGAAATTAACAAATAAAACTGCTTAATTAAAAAATTTTAAGATCGCAATTGATTCTGACCCTAGAATTAGTTGTCACTAGTATCAATTCAGCTGGTATACACGTATTCTGCTAATATTATAAAGGTGGTATTCTAGGGCAATTACAGCAGAGGGTTCTAATTACCCACCTGTTATCAGATTTCAAAGCATCATGATTTTACAATTGCCTTCAGAATATGTGAATTCATGTGACTGACACTTCTATGCACTATTTCTCATGATCCTATTCAAACTCTAGTCTTCACAGAGGCAGGGATCATCTTCTGGAAAACCCAGGGAACAAAAACAAAGGCTACCTCTTGGTGAGTGAGCACTGGGCAAAAATCATGTAAACGATGTGTTTAGGTCTACCCACTTAATAGAAATTTTCCCAATCCAGAGCTGTGAGTGAAGTCCCCCGTTAGTTAACCTTTGGCAGTCTAGCATTGACTCAGCTAGCTATAGCTCTTAAAAAAAAAAAAAAGAAAAAGAAAGAAAAAAGTGATTCTGCTTCCTTGTCTTTTAGAAAGGTGTACTGTGCACTTTCTAGGCAATGTTCAAGCCTCTTCAAAAATCACAGTCCAACACACAGGCAGGCAGTCTTTTCTAGAATTCACATTCTATTTCCTTATCCAGCCTTCTTTGCAGTCCTGATAAAGTATCTGTCATTTCCTCTTAAAGAACAGTGGGAAGGAGGAACATGTGGAATTCGTGTCAGGAGCAGCTGTCTTCTTTTCAACTCCTAGCCCTGCTCGCCAGCATAGAGGAAGCAAAGAATTTAATTAGTCGGGGTTGAACCAGACTGTGTGAACAAAAACATACCGGAAACCTCAGAGAAACCTGGAAGTTTCAGAAGGAAGAAAGTCATTCTGATGACACAAACAAAACAGTCATGTTTGGGGGAGGGGGACTTTGTGAACCTGTTGACACTATAACCCTTAATGGGTGTGTCGGAAGCTCCACCTCTGAAACCTCACATCCTTTCCTCCAGGAAAGATGTACCACTAAACAGAGTGGGAGAATGGAGACGCCTCCTATCTCCCTTGGGATTCTACAGAAAGAGATTGTGCTCCTGAGGTATGCATGCATAAGGTTTGGCGGGACGGGCTTTCAGGAGCAACTGTGAGGGAGGAAAATAAGAGGACTGACCAGGGGAAAAGGAAAACTGGGAGGCTCTTGTGACAGTGGCCTCTGCCAGAGGCTCAGACAGTTCTGAAGCCGGAAACCCCTTCAGGACTGTTTGCCATTGAAGTTGGAGGCTGGGCTTTGGTGTCACCCATCAGTGGTGAGTCACTGAAGGTGGGCTACCCTTGGAAGGGAGTCCAACCCCAGACACAGCAGCACCCATCCATGAGCAGAGGACAGTTCCCAGGAAGGGATGTAGCTACGAGCTGCCCAACACTGCCAGCTGCTTAGGAGTAACCGTCTTCTGAGGATCAGGATGGTACAACAAGGTGTCACTAAATCCACTTCACTCGGAGTAATTAGTGCCTTCAGCAAAAAAGTCTCCATTGATTCTGACCCTAGAACTAGTTCTCATTACATTTCACTCTCTGCGGCACAAAGCGCTGACCACATACCAAGCACTCTCCTAAGTAAATCATTTAGCTTGATTTTCTTAACACTCTCAAGTCTGTGCCTCTTGATTTAGAAACAGGCTTGGAGAAATTCACTAACTTTACCAAGGTCACCCTGTTAGGTAAGGTATTACACAGCTTAAAATCCAGATGTTTTTGAATGCAGTGTTCTGAATCAAATGATAGCATCCAATGTTCTATCTGGTTGTTGTTGATACTGTGTGCGTGTGTTTATTTCTGACCATCCCTCAAGGAGGTGGGATTGGGTATGAGTGGGAGGAATCTGAATTTGTACCCAAGCAGCAAGTCCAACATCCATGGAGTGTAGATTTGGGAAGTTACTGAACTATGTAACCATATATCCGTGGTACCTGAGCACACACCTTTCAGGGCACTGAGGGAGGAAAGGACTCCATGCCTCCCATGCGAGCGACTACCATACACGTGGAATTCTCATATCTGAATAAATGGGCCTAGAAATAACAGACGGAAGTGACAGTACAGGACATGGGATTACCTTCTAAACGCAGCAGTTTAAGACTTGATGCTTCATATTTCTTCCCCTTCATCTCCTCACTTCTGAATCAAAACCCAAAAGCATAAACAAAACCAGAGATTTATTGACGGTCAAAAACTTGACTTGAATGCTGTTCTAACCATGACACACACATACACACACACACACACACACACACAGAGGGAGAGAGAGAGAGAGAGAGAGAGAGAGAGAGAGAGAGAGAGAGTTGATTCAGCTTGCTTTTTTCATTTATTCTATGGCATTTACAGTTATTTCCCTTTGTAACTCCTGACTTTTTCCCTGAATAGCTACTATATCTAATTCAAAAGCATATTATAGCAGATATTTTCCATCTCAGCTACACAAAGGTATTCTAAGTAAGAAATGTACTTGAAAAGCTTGGGCGGAAATGCATGATAGCTATTTAATAAGAAAAAAAATATTTGAACAAGAAGTCAATAAAAGAGACATTTTGAAATATTTTCAAAGCAAAGTACAGGACAATCTTCCTATAGCAATCATAACCCTGTGTTCTATCATAAATTTCCAGGTTTTTACATGTGCAGTGCCAGGCTCAGTACATGATAACAGAGGACAGTTTGTCCCTGTACATCCTGCTCCAAAGACGAGCAAAGGCCATTAGCGTCCTCATTTCTGATTCCTCCCCTCCTCCATCAAGAAGGGCAGGCGCGGTAAACAAGGAGAATTTTCAAATGGGACAAAATTTTCCCAGCCTTGGAAAATAAATGTTAATTCAGGATGATCACAACATGATCTTATCTCTTCTACTTGAATTTTCAGTTTAAATTAACAAGACCATGAAATAGATAACTCCTACCCGTGCCCTTTTAAAAGACTGTCGGCATTAACACATATTTATCCAATTACTAAGTTCCTGTCCCTTATTTCATGAAACTTTCCCATTTTCTCTGACAGAATTAATCCAACCCACCTCTGTACTCTGACAGCATTTTACACACTTTCTGTAACATTTTCACACACTGACTCCTGCTATATTTAGAGGGAAGGTCTATCTCCTCCTTTGGCCTAATGGCAGAAACCGGGTCTTATGTATACTCCACACTTCGTCCTGCACAGGGCAGGATTCAATATCAAGGTTTTAGTTATTCTGATGCCCTACTATTTCAGGACCAATCAGAATGGCATACAGAATTGATTAGTCACCAGAGGACAGAAAGTGGCAGATGTGCCAAAAAAATTGGTGCTGGGGACCACGGTAAGGCTTGCTATCTTGACAAGGAAAATGGATTCAGTTCTGCTCAGTGCTCATGGGAATTATGTAGATCACTGCAATGCAATGGGTCTTGTCCTAGCATGACTGTCTGCTCTGTGCCCCCGCAGGTGATGCACACTGTTCGGCTGGAACCCATGGCCGCCATGCTAACAATGAGCTTGGGTTAAAGGGAAAGAAGAAAACGACCATCCAAGCTATATCCAGGCCTTCTGCCCACAAAACAGTGAGGGGATTCCAAAGCTTCGTAGTCCTGACCCGCAACACAAGGACTTTGCTTTTCAGTGTGCATTTAGGAACAGTTAAATGGCCATTAACTCCAGGCCTCATGGACTAATTATTCTCCCATTTTGTCCATGCCTTTGCTCGTGAGAACCAGTGAAATATGATGTAAAGTTAGAGAGCGAACTCCAGAGCCAAGCGGCCTGCATTTGAAGCCCTCACACCTTGTTTTCTAGCTGTGCTTTGTTGGCTGTGTTGTATAACATCTCCATAGCTCGTATCCTCTGAGACAAAATGAGGATGCGAATGGTATTTATACCAAGGAGGTGATGTAAGGATGAAATGAATGAGGGGCTGGAAATCATTTAAAATTGTGTATGATAAGGAATAATCAAAAATCGCTTTGGAAGTTGGCCTAAGAAATAAAAGGGAACAGTGTTCTAAGGGGCTCCAGAAGGTTCAGGTCAGAGAGGGGAGTATGAAGGGACGGTGACTTGGAAGAGCTGGCACAGAGCAAGCAAGAATGTGGCTGGTGGCTGCATTGTCCCAGAAACAGAAGAGAAAGAATGGGGAAGAATGACGTGGGCAGATGTGTCAAAGATCGCTGGGAGATCTTGTAAGAAGGAACAGAAAGCTGGTTATTGAATCAGCCGTGTGGAGGCTGCCTCACTTTGCGTGGTGCTAGAAACTGAAGGCCAAACAGAAAAGAGTTTTAAGAAAAAAGCAAGGGATGATAAATAAATGGAGAGTGTTCTCAGTTTATAATGAAGGGGGAAAGAAAGGGTAATATAAGTAAGACTCTGATTTTGATGTTTCGGTCCCTGACTATTTTCATGCCCTGTTCCTTACTGCCTGTCCTGCCCTATAGAGGCAAGTGAACCCATGAGAAAGAACCCACATTCTCCCTCCCTGATGCCAGCGGTAAAGCTCAAATCACAGAAGTCCCCATCACCCAGCCACCCAGCTAACCAATAAAAGTCAAAGGCGCCACTCTTGGCTTCGTCCTTGTTTCCTTTGGAACAGAATCTGAACCTCCACTTTGCACAGTATTTTTGTGTGAATAACACACTTTAGTTCACATCTTCTCAGTGTACACATTTGTTTCATTTCCTGACAGGGGCTACCTAGAAGACACACCCAACACTTCAATACAATAGGTGTAGAAATTGGATGTCAATCAAGGAACATTTGGGCAGTCTCTTTTCATGATGGTGGGAGAGCAAGTTTCTCCACAGAAGGAAAATATCCAGCACCAGAAGACACAGCGGTGGAGCAAGAGAAAGACAGACAACTGAAGGAGCGAAGTACCCGTGTGGCAGAGAGGGCCACCACTGGGAAGAGAAGAGACAAACACCTCCTGTACTGCGACAGATGAGAGGAAAAGACGGGCTTTCAAACTGAGTATTTTATGTGCAGGAGACATGGGGTACTTCAGTACAGCAGCAATGATGAGCAAGACAGCAAGGAAGTATTGGGTTTGTGTGAAGCTACAAAAAATATTTATACAAGTATAACACGTGCCATCTTTCTCTGGACCAAGGGAATGCAAACCCCGGGCTGCACACAGTACTCCAGAGCTGACAGACTGAAGCTTGGTCTATCTGAATTACTACTATTGTACACTTCCCGTAAAAAGTATGAAACGGGTTAGGAGATATAAATATTATACATCTGAATATTCAGTAGCAGCTTCTCAGTCCTGGTCCAGATTTCCAATAAACCGTCGCAGGCAGCATTTTTTCTTCTCTTTAGGAAAGACACACTAAGAGATTGCACGATATTTAGCAATAACAATCAACTATCTCAATTTTTGTTTTTCTTTTAGTTTTTTTTGTTTTAACAGTTGTCTAGATACACAAAAGTAAACTACTAGTTATTGAGTCATACACTTTTTTCCCTCAAGATTCATGAACTATACTTTCAAACTAAGAAAGCAATTCATAATTCCCTTGAGAACCCGCATGTTGAATACAAATGAATATATTTCCACAGAAATGGACTCATTACCCTGCCAGTACCGCATGCTGCCTTATGAATAATTGTTATAAAACAAAAGGGGTCTTACAGCAAGAATGCTTCACATTATCTTAGATTATATTTTTGCACTAAAAACAATTTACCCACTTGCATTTAATTTGCCTTGGTGTTAAGTTTGCTATTTTCCTTCCAATCGAAAGATAGGCACCGTCTAAAATTTGGAAATGTCAAGGGATTTGGAAAAAAAAATACTTGTATTTAATTTGCTTTGGTATTAAGTTTGGTATTTTTCTTCCACTCAAAAGATAGACACTGTCTAAATTTGGAAATGTCAAAGAAATTGGAAAAATACATTATTATAAAATAAATTTAAAATGTCCCTAGCCATTATATTTTCTTAAAACTCTGGATTTATTTTTATTCTAAAACTTGACAAAATTAATTAAAAATAAATAATAGGCTGAGAAAAAGAAAATGAGCATTGTCATGGGACTGAGATGCGACAACGGGGCTGAAATGGTTGAACGCGATACGTGCATTATCACTTTGGAGGGAGATGTCAAACACACAGATAAGAAGAACGAAGCGAACTGTTTAAGTAATGAGTCCGAAATAAAACAAACAAACCAAAAAATGGCAAAGCCATAACAGACAGATCTCATTTTGAAATTTCACCAATTACTGCTTCTCAAAAAAGAAGTGAAACGGAAGGTGAAGGACTTTCATTAAACTCCAAAACTCACAACCTCGACTAATTCAACACATCTGATACTTGATGACTGACAATGACAGTGTTTTCTCCTCTTAAATCACTGGATTTGATGTGGCTAATATTCATGCAGACCTCATAAATCTGTAACTGTGGTGGTTAATCATTATTTCTCCCTATAATCTAACCATTGATATTTTCACGGTCAGAAAGTGGGAGGGAAGAGCAAACTGAAGAAAGCAAGAGGGGCCCGTGGCCTCTCCACACGCGGCTCTCCAGGAAGAGTGGAACTGCCTGAGCCCCAGACCAACACATCTGTCTTTCCCAGTGCACAGCCCAAAGCGCCCTAGGAAGTCAGTTTTAAGAGTCCCGAGAAAGTGTAGCTGGCTTGTGGAATTGGCCCAGGTTCTTCAAGTAAAAATGAAAATGAAGCAATTCCACGTCATTGTTTGAAGGAGAATATCCACACCTGGGCTCACACTGAGTGGTGTACAGCAGACAGGAGACACCGTCCTTCCACTTGTCTGTAACTGACCATGAAGCACTGCAGGGTTTGGGGCACCAGGAAGTTATCACTGCAGGTTTTTATAGTTCTGATTAACATGGTGAGAATTTTGTTTGTTGCTTTTTTTTTTTAAATGTTTGGAGGTTGGTGAATTTTATTTTGCTAGTAATGCTTTATGGCTATGTTTTTAGCTACTTTTAAAACTTACACAAGACAGATCAACTAAGTTATGTTGTAGTAACCAAAAAATCTGGTATCTCAGTGGCCTGGCATAGCAATTTATTTGGCCCTTGTGTGCATATCCTTTGGCACATTAGCAACTGGCTTCTAGGACAGCTACTAAACTAGAGCTTTGTCACTTAGCCTGGCTCAGGAAAGCAGGATGCCCAGTCAGACAGGTGCTGAAGGCTTCCACCCAGAACACGTTCTTTTGACCAGATGGGTCATGTGAACACATGTACCATCAAAGGAACAGAAAAGGACCATCTTGAAATGTGAGCAAGGGGAAAATCAGAAATGCTTGGTTGAAAGTGCTGGTAACCTCACTAGACTTAATTCATTTCCCTAAAACTTTTGGTTACCAGTTACCAAGGAGAAAAAGTAAGAGACAAAATACCAGAATCAGCAAACAAAAAGAAAAAAAAAAAAGGGGGGGGGGGGGAAAGAAGGCCACCTACAACTAAGTGTAAATTAAGCTGTCAACTAAGGATAAGATGGGATTACCAAAAACAGAAAGAGAACATTCTACTTTAGAATGTGTCAGTAGGAATTCAAAATTAATCATCTCATAGCAGCAAGATTATACAGAATGTTTGTGTCCTTTTGTTGATGCTCACAAATTTTTCAAATCATGCACGTTGCTTAAATTAAAATGATAGGGACACTGAAGTTGAGATTGGGAAACTGGAAGCAGAAAACACCAAAGGTAAGTTAAAAAATAAAAGGACGTTGAAAAAAGAAATCTCTCATTTCTGTCTTCGACACATAGTTCTACTTTACTCTAAACAATATTTTTTTAAATAAACAATGTTGACTACGGTACTTTACTTCTGGACCAGTGGATACCAATATCACAGTAATAAAAAACACAGACTTCTCTACTGAGTGTCGTTGCAATGTCTAATATGACACCAAGATTCAGAATTATTCTCCCTATCTACTGTTAATTGCCTCTAATTGGCACAATGAACTTAGTTATTTATTAAGTAAGATAGTGTGGTATACGGAAAGGCAACCCAGATAGGTACCATCTATAAGAGCTCTAATCTGGGTTCCAGAATATGATTCCGAGGTAATGATTTTATGGTATGTTTCATGACTTTCAAATTATTAATCTATAATAAAGAAAAATAGAAAATTGTGAACTGTCACAGAACTCAATTAGATGACAGAAACAAGTCTATCGAAAGTCTGATTGTGGAAGAGAAACGAGAGGTGTGGAGATGGTGAGGATGTGGAAAGTAAGCTGATAAAGCTCAAATATAATACTGGAAACATATTCAAAAGTAAAGCATTATTATCCTACCTGTGAGGGTTAATTCTGTCAGTTTCACTGGATTGAAGGGTTCTTAGAGAATTGATAAGTTGTGCCCCGAATGTGAACTGAAGCTGGAGGTCAAGATGGAAGAAAGGATGGGAGAAAAAAAAAAAAAACAGAAGAAGGGAGAAGGTGATCTTGTTTCTTAAGTAGATTCAATTTATGCTCACGTTGCCAGGGAAAATCAGGCTCAGCTTCCTCAGTCCTTGAGCAGCCCCATCCGCCAGGGGCTGTCTAGAACTCCCAGGGCCCTGGCCTCAGGCTAGGACTTTATCATCACACACATTAGTTTCTTAAAAGCAGAAGTTTTCTTCTTCCATCTCTCTAAGACACAAGGCATAGCAATATTCAACAATCACCTACTGCAAATTCCATGAAGAGGAGCGAGAGCTACAGCATGGGCACGGCCTACGAAAAGGGAGGAGGAAAACCATCCTGCAAGGGACAGAAAGGAGTGCCCAGGAAGTGTGTGCAGATCAGTTTTCACAGGCTGAGAGCGAATCTTTGTCCACAGAAGCCTTGAAATACAGGAACAAGAACGCAGTCTTCTCGGGTAGGCAGCAGCTAAGATGCAGGTCAACACCGAGCCATACCGTTATTAAAAAGGCACCGAAGGGGACACTCCAATGTAAGGAACCTATCAGGAAAGAGGCTTTTTAACATGTTCTCAGACATTTTTAGAAAATGTTGAAATAGTTAAGTTTTCAAGATTCTATATGAGGGGATCTAGCCTTTCCCTTACTTGCTTTTCTTGCCTAGCTTAAATTACATTTCGGGTGGTTTTTTTTTTTCTTTGCCACATAATTCCCTCTATAGCTTACCCAAATGGTTAATATATTGGCAGCAGACCTTCTGTGATGCTTTAAACACAAATCACATGTGCAATGGATAAATCGTGAAAGCTTTAAACAAAGCGTTTGTTGTGTAGCAAAGGACAGGGTTCATCACCAGCAACGTGGATATCTTTACCAAATGATTGATAAAGGGCTTCCTAGTCCTTTACTTG
Source organism: Ctenodactylus gundi (assembly GCA_004027205.1). NCBI lineage: Eukaryota > Metazoa > Chordata > Mammalia > Rodentia > Ctenodactylidae > Ctenodactylus > Ctenodactylus gundi. The sequence goes on along the minus strand of PVKB01001701.1, from coordinate 276,504 downwards.
CCTGTCCTCCACCAAAAAAAAAAAAAAAAAAAAAAAAAAAAAAAAAAAAAAAAAAAAAAAAAAAAAAATAAAAAAAAAAAAAAAAAAAAAAAAAAAAAAAAAAAAAAAAAAAAAAAAAAAAAAAAAAAATAATATAAAA